>CAJNOQ010006938.1:0-12931 GCA_905250885.1 Didymodactylos carnosus
AATATTTAAGGGTACCCCTCCACCTCTTTTTTAACCTGTTGGAAACTAGGGAAGCCGATGTCAGATCGGGTTCTAATTTATACCAGAGATAGAACAGCGAAAAAGAAAATCGATATATTTTTGCATAGAATTCTCGGTCTTGGTGGCAAATATCGAGAGAAACAATGTCGATAAAAAAAGAGCAAAACGTAGAAGAGCAAAATACCGAAAAGGCACGCTCAATGGATGATTTCTCAATAGAGAATTTAATGCAAAACAGCTACTGGTCGGATTATTGTTCTTGATCAGGATAAACAAAAAGTTAGTTCACGATCTATTGGTCCTATCATTTCTCTTCTACTCTCTTTCTCTATGTAGTTTAATAGTTTAATAAAATATCTCTTTCAGTGATTTTCAAGGAACAGAAAGAAATCTCCTCCTTTTCGGCGTTTTCCTTTCAATATTTTCCTTCTTCCATTATCCGCTTTCGACGTTTGCCTTTTCGGCATTTTGCTCTTCTACATTTTGCTCTTTTTTTATCGACATTTTCCTTTTCGACATTGTTTCTCTCGATATTTGCCACCAAGACCGAGAATTCTAGGCAAAAATATATCGATTTTCTTTTTCGCTGTTCTATCTCTGGTATAAATTAGAACCCGATCTGACATCGGCTTCCCTAGTTTCCAACAGGTTAAAAAAGAGGTGGAGGGGTACCCTTAAATATTGACATTAGCGAAACCGTGATTAAGCTTAAAAGATTGACTTTGTTATTGACAGAATAGATAATGTTCATTTCAAACTGCCAAACGTCGGCTCGAATTTATGTTTTAGTTGAGAAAAGTATATCGATAACAATTAGTGAGTTAACGCTGATTGGAGATTTCGAAAATATTAGATCCCCACAGCGGCGGCGGACTGATTTCGAAACTATGGATGCTCCAGGACAAGAACACAAAGAAAAAATTAGCTTCTGCTAGAAAAAAATGTAAATTGTAGAGAAAGAGAGTAGAAGAGAAATGATAGGACCAATAGATCGTGAACTAACTTTTCGTTTATCCTGATCAAGAACAATAATCCAGCCAGTAGCTGTTTTGCATTAAATTCTCTATTGAGAAATCATCCATTGAATGTGTCAAATCGTTGTTGAAAAGCTGCTGTATTTCCTGATTGCTTTGGGGCTGATGTCCCCGGTGGGGTGAGGATGAGGCGTTCATCGTAGCAGCCATACTGAACTTCATCATACTTTACTTTTTCGACGAGTGGCTATAATTACTACGAGTTTGGGGACGTCTGATCAGAAGCAGTAGTAATTCTAATGATAATAATACGTATCTCTCATTCAGTGATTTTCAAGGAACAGGAAGAAATCTCCTCCTTTTCGGCGTTTTCCTTTCGATATGTTCCTTCTTCCATCATCCGCTTTCGACGTTTGCCTTTTCGGCATTTTGCTCTTCTACATTTTCCTCTTCTACGTCTTGCTCTTTCTTTGTCGACATTTTCCTTTTCGACATTTTTCCTTTCGACGTTTTCGGTCAACCCAGAATGTTTTGGCTTGCTCTTCTATGGATTTTCGGCAAACCTCTGCTTTCATCCAGTCACATTACGACCCCTCAAAAAAATTTTCTTCAGGCTCTAGTGAAAAATAAAGAAAAACAGGGCGTTGCAAGAGTTTTTTCAGCGACGTTTGGTATCGAACTGTTCTCTTTCTTAAAATCGATCGCAAAAAATTTTGTTTTCTATCTTATTTGAAGTTCAGACTTTGCTCTTTCCAACGAAACATTATTCTTAACTCTTACATAACATTATTAATAATTATAATTAACTCTTCAGCACATTGACAGCATGCAGAAATGATGTGCGACATTTATTGCAAGAGTTTTGCACCATCCATTAGATTAGACGTATTTGTGTATCAAATGTATATATTTGTTTTTAAATTGGATTGGGGCAGGTTCATTAAAAAGCTTCCATTAAAACGTTTTTTTTAATGGAAGTATCGGAACTTTTATTAAAAATTTTTTTATTGAAAGTACTGGGACTTTCATTAAAATGTTTGCTGGAAAATGGCTGTGACGTAGAGCTTTTGATGGCACAAAACCTTCATTAAAAATTTTAATGAACTTCCTATTAATGAACTTTTAATGAAACAATGAAACTCCGATATCTCATTAAATTAAGAGAAGGAAAAGAAAAATGCATGTTGTCTACATGGTCATTCGTTTTTTAACGCATGATGAAGATGAAGCTCATTTGTACTCTCACTTTTTACCTACTTTTATCTGGGTTTTTATACTGAACTATCATTAGAATAACATAAAAGCTAAATTCTCTGAATATTTAGCTTCAGAGTAAGTGCACAGTAGTTGACAGGAAGGATGAAGAAAAATCAAAACTTTCTATATATTAACCGACCGTTTTCCGATTGATTGTGAGGTTAACCGTCAGCTTTTCTGCTGTGTCGCTATGGCTTCGGCTGAAATAACCGCGGTTAACCATCGGTTCTTAAAATAACCGTGATTAACCGCCGGCTTTCGTCCGGGTTCGACAACATGGGATCTCATTAAGAGTTTTGAGGGTTATAAAAAAGGTCTTTATACCAGATGACGCATCGAAGGTCTACTCTTCATTGTGTAGATTCAGTTAATCAGGTTGACTTAGGAGATCTCAATAATAAAAGCCTGAAATTGAGAAGTGCATCACAAGGCGATCGGCCATTGTAATCGTGAGTTTCTCGGTGTAAGATCATTTTGCCGTCGACGGCTTTCAGGATGTAGCGAAAGTCAGTTCAGTCCTGTTTGACACACAAAGGATTGCGTGCGAAGCTAAACCGTCTCATTCACAGGATGCTAGATTGGCTCTAGCAACGAACTGATATTAGCGTCTAGTATCTGTAGATAAGCATTCTCTAATAGTCCGAGCACGCATGTTTTATTCACACACGACAAACGTTACCTTATCGGTAAAACTCACAAGTGATTCAAAGACACATTAGTCTAAATCTCACTTTTATTTTGAGAGTAAAATCCAGCAACATGACAAACCAAAACTGAGAAATACAACGAAGAGATAGCTTAATAAATATGATAGGAAACTCAATAGAGCGACAAAACATAACAGAAGGATTTAAAGTTGAAGTAACAGAAAGACGCATTTGTTGTGCATCCACTTTGAACTATTCTGAGTTCAAAATGATTTGTTTTCCTTTGTAGGTTAAGAATATGTACAGTAACAACCTAATTATAGATAAAAACTCAAAAAGACCGAGTAAAACATGATGTAATCAACAGAATACAGTTGTCTGAAGAGGTTAGCTGAAACAGATGTATCACATAAAAAGTTTGCTTAGTATAAACGCAACTTAGTGCCGGAATCGTCGCTTATCACGATTTTGCCGAGATCTCAGGACGCGATTGTCAAGAAATTCTCGTTGGTCAAGATAGAGGAATTTTCGTTACACGGAAAAACGATCATGATTAGGCGCGATCGCGGTAGCGAACATCCTAAAACTTTCAAGTTTCTTGCCAAGATCACGGTAAGATGTAGCTTTATTGTTAATGCGAAACGAAGCAGGAATGCTACTAGGGTACATCAATTTTAACACATTATAGCATGACCAATCTTTTAATAAACAATAAAAAATTGGAGCATAAGTTACGATCGCTTACGATCACATATAACAAGCTGTTGTATCAATTAGCATTTTCTTCTGAGATACTAAAGCTGAGTTCAAATATTCAACAGTCGTCGATCTCTATTTTGGATAAGAACATTGCTACTGTAGTAAATAAACAAAAAACATCGATGGGTTCAGGTGGATCGAGGCTTTTCTACTTCAGCAGAAATTCATTTATTTATTGCTAAGTTGACAGTGTGATTTTTCTATTTCTTCTGACCATGGCTAAACAGTCTGCATATTTTCTTCCTGATCCTTTTGCATAAATAACTTTATTGCTTAATTCAGGTATTGCGAGTAGTACTATTTCAAGTGTAACGAGAAATTTTTATATTAAGAGCGTAGCTGTGTCACATCCCTTTCTCATCACTCATCTATGTTTTTTACAAGGAAAAAATTATCGGCTTTGTTAAACATAGAAGAAAAAGAGTATATGTATATGTAGTTAAATGCACAAGTATATTTTTTTCTCGCTTTATGACCCAAATCTCTTTGATGCCCGTTCAACTTTGTTTAAAACTAGTAGACAAAAAGAATCACTTGTTGGAGTACCAGCAGAGAATAAATAGGTATAAATCGACTATAGAACTACTCGATTCATACCTTCAAAACGAGTCCTTGGAACAGAGTACTCAAAATCTTTCTTCTATTTGGCCAACCCTCAAATCTTATTGAGACGGGACCCAATGTTCCATGCCCTCTCATAGTTGCATTACTGATTACACTTCACCACAAGATATCGAGTTATGATTCAAACAATGGGAAAGAAGTATTCAGCAGACTTATGGTTCACATATAAAATATCCTGGAGTTTTTTCTCCAGTAGTACTCAAAACATGTCATTAAATATTTGATTTTCTTCAATCTATCCACATATGATATCTTAGTTTTTTGTCCCGCTTCCTTTAACGCAGTTTTTTATGTGATAAAGTGCTGAAATTAGATTCATTTTCCTTTAAGAGCAGGAAGAAATAAGAGTTGAATCAAAAATGTGTACGTGTATTAATTACTCTCAGTAAGTACACATATCGCCTGACCCGCTACGTCAAACTTTATTGATTGATACGTACTACTTGGAGCATCGGAAGTTATCTTTTTATAAGAGTTCATTTTCATATGAATTATAAACGTTATCACTAAATCTAAGTGATAAAATTTCTTAGCTATAAATATCGTAAAACGTGGGGACAATATTCTATTCATAAAAGATATATTGAGACTGAATCTAACAGAATCTAAACAGTTGTGTTCTCGAAACTGTATATGGTTTCTTGCTATTTATTGTGTTTTTCCTCTTTATTTGTTTACTTGATATCGTTTTTTGTTCTATTCTATAACAACCTTCATAGTATTGTTGAGTTACACATGTAGAATACATACAGACATTTTTATATTTTATGGATTCTTCTCTTATTATATTCAGGGGAATAAATATTATTGTCGATGGATATCTATTAGAAAGATAATTGATAATGGATTGAGAAAGGGAAGAAAAAGAAAAAAGATTAGATTTATTTCATGTAATACAAAAATAAAGATAAGAGTCGAGTCAATGTAGATAGAAATTTTCAGTAATAATTGAAAATAGAAAAAACGGAAAACAAACAGAAAAAAAAAATAAAGCAAAAAAAAAAAATATCAACAAATAATACAAAATAACGACAACCATCATCAAAATATCAAGAAAAGTATAAGAAATATGAACAATGTCTACCATTATCAGCAATCGTTTAACAATCGATCAGTTATTTGATACAGAAACATCTAAACCTCGACTAGAATTATTACGCGAACATTTATTTAAAGAGGGACGTTTAGAAGAAGATACTGCATTATTAATTATTGAAAATGGGGAAAGATTATTAGGAAATGAGGAAACATTACTTGAAAATCTTAAACTACCGATAACAGTTTGTGGTGATATTCATGGACAATTTTATGATCTTATGAAACTATTTGAAATTGGTGGTAAGTATTTATTGTCTTATATTATTCATTCAGATATCAATACTATTATATTTTAATGATTTTAGGACCACCAGAAACAACTCAATATTTATTTCTAGGTGATTATGTTGACAGAGGCTGTTTTTCAATTGAATGCGTACTTTATTTATGGTCATTGAAAATACATTATCCAACAACATTGTTTTTATTACGTGGAAATCATGAATGTCGCCATTTAACAGAATATTTTACATTTAAAACAGAGTGTAAGTATCATTATCATAAGTCTGGAACGATGCAACGTCGGCTATAATAGAGAGAAAAATAAGAAAAAGGTAAAATTGTGCAATATCTGTTTGCGAAGTTAAGCAGTGGATGATTAATAAGATAAAAAATATACGGGAAGGGCTAGAGTCAAATAAAATATATATCTGACCGATAACGCTCTAAAATTCAAAAGCTTTCGCATAAGAAACGTTATAAAATGCGGTGTTCTCATGAGCTAGTTAGATAAATCGAAATGATCTTATCATCCTTGAAGTCGTGACACGACATTTTCGGGAACAGGATCCCGATCCTTCCACGAATATTTTATAGCACACATTTGGGTATTTTTGGCTATATGTCGCGGGAGGTGGGTACTGCTAGTGTGAGAGTGAGTTCGAATAGTAGTCTCACACAAAACATATTTTTGTGATGCGAAACGGTATATCTGTAACTGTATCACATAATGACTATTCACCACAAAACTTTACTGAGGTCTCATGTCGTTCGTGAAAATGTCGATGTGTCCCACGAGATATGCTGTTGTTGTTTTTTTGCTTCTACTCTAGCTCCTTGTATGTTGATGTAAGGCAATAGAGATGAAGAGAACAAACCATTTCATAGGTTCTCTGTTGTGAATGTTTTCTTTTTATCCAAAACAGCGAAAAATTTTTGTACTTCTACGGGTTCTCTTGATCACGCAGCTGTAATAGCCAACAGAATTGAGAAGAGAAGAAGGAATAATAAAGATTCCTATTGTTCTGTACTATTTTCGAAAAAAAGCAGTGACATCAAGCGCTTTTGAATAACTCTGGAACGACCTAAAAAGTTTATAGTTTTGTCGTTTTATAGAGAAAACCTACAAGCATCTTCTTGAACCGAAAGTTCTTCTTTTGGAGGGATCTATCTATCTTGTGATTTTTAAGTGTTTAACCTTAGTGTAAATCTACTGTATGTAAAAGAACTCGTTTCGATCTTTTTTCATATAAAATCGAAATATTCTAAACTCGCTAAAAATGTGTTCAAAATACTTCATAACATCAAAATATACTCCCACTCTCATAATAGAAGAGCACTACTATTAATCTTCTTCTGAGGTCGTCCACATAATTTTTTGACAAAAACTTGAGTCGATTGCTAAAATAGACGATCGTGTTGGTCTTCTATTGGGTGAAGAGATTTATGTATCAAATGTTTTAGTCATAGTGTAGTTCGAAGTGTACGAAGAATCTGTGGCAAAATCTTAGATCTTTTGGCAGCGATACTTTGAACACTATGTTCTTGAAATAAAACTAAAATTTTTTGTGTTATGTCCCAACTTTCAAAAGATCTTTGAGAAAAAAGTTTTATGATTTGTTTCGTGCAGGAAAATATGTCAGAGAAAATATTTGAGTATACCGTTTTTTTAAAACGACTGTTTATAATACTATTTTATTTTTCAGGCAACATAAAATATTCGGAACGTATATACGATGCTTGTATGAATGCGTTTGATTCATTACCATTAGCAGCATTAATTAATAAAAAAATTCTTTGTATTCACGGTGGTTTATCGCCAGAAATTCATACACTTGACGATATCAAGAAAGTAAGTTTTTGTTTATCTATAATTTCTAAATAGTCAGGAATTTATAGTATTCATGTCAATTACGTCATTTCTAAGTGAGAGCGTTGTGTTAATCTTTTAATAGACTAAGTCTTTTATACGCTAAATAGGCGTTTTCTTGAGTAAGAAAATGCGAGTATCTCATAAGATTTTTAAAAAAAAGTAATATATCGAGAATCATCGGTTTATCTCCTCTCCTGCTTGGGGTAAAAGGAGCGATCTGCTTCTGATCTCGACTATACTTTCAAAGATGAACGAAAGAGGCGTGATGAATATGATCTTTTTTATCGTTTAATTGAGGCCATGAATTTATAAATTATTATTTAGAGTTATTAATACTCTAAAAGTGTGAAATGTTCTAGCGCACTTTAGTACGTAACGTTCTCTAGAAATGTTAAATATTTCGAAAATACCATGTTCACTTATAACATTTTGTCATAATCGAACATATTAGAGCAGTTTAAAAGAAAGAGTTTAGCATAAAATTAGAATGTTCTGATAACAAACAAGAAAAAAGAGCTAACTCTACAATGCTCGAACAGTCAAGGAACTATGAATTTCCCTAGACCTATCATTTTTATAAATACTAATCGGATCCTTGTATGACTCTTATTAAATTCGTATATAAGTATTCGGCCAAGATTGTGGTAATTATTCTAGACGAGACTTATACGAACTTGAGAGTTACTTGATAAGAACTTGATCGATGATCCATAATCTTTGGTAAAAAATTTCTTATTAGATTCCTATAAATATTGTATACAATGCTTATAATTATGTAAGGGATTCTTCAACGGACAGCGTACTGGATATTTTGTTAGAGGACACTTCCATCTAGGTCCGCCCACCATTACATGACATAAGAGCCGCAAAAAATTCAACACTTTCATCGTGTAGTGCATCAAAAATTTCACAGACTCTTACATTTGTTTGCTAAAAAGATCATATTGTACATACCCGTTTAGCGATGTTAAGTTTCGGCCTTTCTTACAATAAACCAACTTTGACCTTGTATTTCTCTTCAGTCGCAGGATTAATATCTAGGCTTAATATGCCATATGAAAGAGTAGTTCGAGTAGTACAGGTATTGAGACTTCAAACTTGTCCTGCTACTTTTACAATGGCAGGCCAGTTGTCACAAAATGGCCCGAAATGACAAAGTGGCACTCAGTATTTCACTTCTCTCGAAGATAAAACAAAACACATAGTTCTTGCATTATAGATAAAAATCAAGCTAAAGAGTTGATTAATCCAATGAAAAAAGAATTAGGTCGGTATCCATCTTCCTCTTTGAGTATGAAGCTCATCTTTGAAGGCCCCTTTTTTAAAAATAGTCTATGAAAAATTATGGGTCACTGATCTTGTTCTTATAAAGTAATTCTCAAGTTTCTATAAGTCTCGTCCAGAATAATTGCCACAATCGTGACCAGATACTCTATACGAACTTAATAAGAGTCGTAAAAGGGTCGTACTTGACACGAATATAAGTGATATAAGCTTCTTATACGCCTCTAGTCAGTATAAGATTCGATGTCTAGGATTTTAACACCGTTTCCTCGCCTCGCATAATTAAAATTTTAATTTTACCTTTCCTAACTCATAAGAATAAAACTATATAGACAACTTTTTCTGTTTCAAAACGACACATTTATTTTTTTCTAGATTGATCGTTTTCAAGAGCCACCCTCGTATGGACCAATGTGTGATTTACTTTGGAGTGATCCAATAGAAAATTATGATAGTAATGATGAAGAAAATTTTTCATCTAATACTGCACGTGGTTGTTCGTATTTTTATACATTTAAAGCAGTTAACGATTTTTTACAACGTAATGCATTAATAACTATAATACGTGCCCATGAAGCACAAGATCTTGGTTATCGAATGTATCGTAAACAAACTGGTAGTGATTTTCCATCATTAATGACAATATTTTCTGCACCAAATTATTGTGATGTTTATCAAAATAAAGCAGCTATTTTACAATATGATAAGAATAATGTTATGAATATTAAACAATTTAAACATAGTGAACATCCATATTGGTTACCTAATTTTATGGATGTATTTCAGTGGAGTTTACCATTTATTTGTGAAAAAGTAACAGAATTATTAATAAGTATATTAAATATTTTTAAGGAAGATGAATCTGATGATAATGATATCTGTCGTCGTGAAATAATTCGAAATAAAATACGTACTGTAGGTAAAATGGCCATAGTTTATTCATCATTACGTGAAAAACACGAAAATGTATTAAATTTAAAAGGTATAGCACCACCAGTTGATGGTGAAGGTGAAGCAGAAAAATTATTAAAACAGCATTTGCCTCCGAAGATTCCATTTTCAACAGCTAAAATATTAGATCGAGTCAATGAACGTATGCCGCCACCAGTTTCAACATCCGTTGAAGAAAATAAACAACCTGTGGCAATAACACAACAAGGAAATGCTAAGAAAATAGCGAATCCAACAGTTGATAATGGTTAATAATAGTAAAACAATTCAATTTTGTTATTGAAAATGATAAACACGAACGTAATAAAGAGATGTTGCAAAAGTGTTGTATGAGGCTAAAAGATAGCAATTCTAATATTCATTTGTACTTTGTGTGTAACCATGCTCCTATTTCTCCCAATAATTGCAAATTTTCTTTCCGTACTTTCTGACAGCAGAAAGAACGAAATGATTTCTCGTTAAATCCATTCCTAAATTGATTTTTCGTTTTTTTTCTTCTCAAACTGAGATTATAGATAAAAAGATATTTATTTACACTGAACAGCCTGTGAGTTATGTATGATGTCCTGTGTCTTTCCATTATTAGATTGAATTTCTATCAAAACGAGTTCTGCCAAATTCTAGATAAAGCGCCTTCTAATCTACCATTTTATACATAAATAAGATATCAGAACTAATGGGCTGAAAAAAATGACAGATCATTAAGGACATTTCGTGTCGTCAATCAATATTTACAATTTTTCTCTATTGTGAAAGTATGGGATGGGACTACAGACAAGCTATATACGAGATAAATGCTCTAAATTTTCTATAAAATGATTGATGAAGAAATAAAGTTTCAGAAGGATAGAAAGATAAATCTGATTTTGATGGATTGAATTTTTATCATCAACGACATCGTAAAAAATTGAATAATTTTGTTCTAAATCATTTTTTTTTTGAACTAGATAAAAACTTTCACGCACGACAGAATAGACTTGTGTATGCGATCACAAGTTTTAGAAGGATTCCAAAGAAATTATTAGAAAAGATATATTTCATTCAGTATAATTTTTCAAACATTTGGCAGATTCTGTTACGCTGTATTGGGTGATATGTGACAGTTTTAAACGCATTTTTATCATTAAAACTCAGTGAACTCACAAGTTCTGAAGATCTTTTATCATAGCTTTATTGATTTGATTAAGGAATAATTATGAGTATCCGTACAAGAATACGGTTACTCTTGTATGATGACGTCGGAATAAATCGAGATGTCGAACAAAATATTACACAGGAACATCTATGCATTTCTGCTATAAGGACATCTTCAAAATGCAAGGCGAGTTTTTATGTGTGACTGTATGATTAATTTACAATCAATTTCTTCAATAGACAGCAGTAAATGTCACTGATGATTGTTTAATTTGAAGTTAACTTTCCATGTGTTCGATTAGTCCCTAACAGTGTACGAAATACTTTTCATCCGTAATCTGATTAAACTACGATTCTCTATTTTTTGTGGCCTTGCACTTAATCACACGTTTCTATATATATATTTTTGGTTCTAGAAGAAGTATGTATTAAAGGAAATAGATAAATAATGGAAAAAAAGTAAACTATTTCTTCGTTTCAGTTATAATTGTGCTCTTTGTGTTTGGGATATATGTGGAAGAGAATAGAAAAAAGACATCGCTTAAAGAATAAAAACAAAATACTTTTCTCTCATCTTTACCCTCAATCAATTAATATAAAACACATTGAAGCAAAATATCAATCAAATACTGAATTAATCAAGGAACATTGACTGACTGATGTGCGATAAAAAGCGGATTTTTTGTGCCAGTAAAGCAATAAAAGAGATTGCTTTCAGTCTATTGATGGGCTGGGCGCTATTTAGAAAAAATGTTAAAGAAAAACTGACATGTACTTTTTAACAGGTAGAGTCAGGGACAATATGTTTCCGTAGAACAATACATTATAGACCTTGACACGCCAAATGTGAAAATGGTACAGACTGATTATTTTGCCATTCGATAGAACATAAAACGAGGTTGGTCATCATAAAAACCTGATGAGCTACTATTTCTGTTCTAAAATTGCAGATATTTAGCTAAAATACGTCTCGTCTCCTAAGTCCAATTTCATTGACTATTACAGAAAAGAAAAAAATTTATTTCATGATTAAAATATAGCATTTTGCATGCTCTTTCTGATGATCATCTTGTGAACTCTTTTCAGAAAAGTACAGTAAGCTGTCGAAAATAGTCTAAAGTGCTCGTTTTTCTCTAGGGTATCGTTATTCAATGACTCAGGCAGTAGTTGGATTCTCACACAACTCGATTCAATCTAGAAATCTGGCAAAGTGAGATCTAATCTGTAAGAAGTTGATGAGTCCAATGCGACCAGGTCAATATAGTATAACAGAATAGAGTTCTTTGAGTATAATTTATCTTTTTAAAGAAAGAAAAAAGAAGAAACATGAAAAGACAGATACACTATAGAAAGAAAGATAACAGGAAGTGGTTGAGTTCTGTTTTATTTATTAAATGGTTTTGCTGACAAACATATTGCATCATAATTCTATAACAAGCGTATATAAATCTTGGTGCCATGTCATGATCAAAGTAAGAAGATCATAGATCAGGGGATCAACATGCAATATAACATATTCAGACTTTTTAAGTTATTTACCCTTATTTTTAAGAAATGGACAATGAAGTAGAAAGTATTCTCTGCGAAAGCGTCTCCGCAATCCCACATTTCTGTGTTAAACAATTTTGTAAATTACAAATCTGTTGAAAAGTACAAAATATCAGCGTCAGGCGGAATAGGATTTATACGAAAAAAATATAGGCATTGAATAAAAGACACTTTTTTGAGTTTCAGTTAAACTATTCATCGTTCTATAGTTTTTCCATATCGGTTGATAATTGGGTGTATTTGATTATCATAAAACGTATAAATACATTTTCAAACGGTTTGGCGCACGTTACGATCGCTGGCAGTTTGTCTTTGTCATGCGCTGTTCTTGGATGCTTATGGAATACAGGTGATAGTATCAAGTGGGACAAATAGGCTAGTGATAGACTGTTTATGATCTTGTAGAAGAAAACGAGCTTGTAAACCCCCCCCCAGAATAGAAGGGCATGGCTTTCTCTTGTGTCCCGTCGGATCAAACTTTTTAGGGTGGCCTTCTATTAAGAGTGGCCTTCTAAACCGACCTCCTAGATAGAATTTTCTAA
>CAJNOQ010006939.1:0-12930 GCA_905250885.1 Didymodactylos carnosus
GTATAAGTTTTGCAAAACCTATGATGAAAGTGATTTATTTTCATAATAGAAAAAAATGTATCGTCATAGATGTTTGAAAGTAGTTTCTAATTAGTTTATTAAGAAGCCTATAAAAGCCAACGCAAACGATTGGTTAAAAGTCAGAAAAGAAAAGAGTGGTGGTAAAATGCAGGTCATGGGAAGCTAAAATCACTTCGTTCTAAAATCACTTTTTCACCATTGAGCATTTTATAACTTGAGCCTCTACGTCAAAATAGCTTTAAAGAGCTTTTAAAGTTAAAAATATGTTTTAGAATAAAAATCTAGTTATATTTCGGCTGAAAACGATATTTTTAAAACTATACTACAGATGACGATAGTGTGTACTGCAGCTTATTATGTTTCTATCTGGCATATTTAAATATACAGAAAATTTCTCTTTCCATCTCGGCTTTAATATCCCCCTCTCTGTAACTACGTAATATCCGAACAACATTCTTTTTATAGAGAAAACGAAACAGAACAACGTTTTCTTCGTTCTGTTTACTTGTCTTTTTTTTCTTCTTTCGATAGAAACGAACGACCAGACACGTGCAGTTGTATTAAATATATATTACATATTCACTGATCGACGTTCTTGTGGGTATTCTTGTAAGATTCTTGTTTCTTGGTTGTTCAGACAAGAATCTTGTAAAATATTTTATGTTTATTTTTATCACAAGAATCTTGCAGGAAATCGCTTTGTTGTAAGTTCATACAAGATTTGCGAGACGGATTCTTGTCTGAATTCACAAGAGCTCGATTTCCTGTAAGATTCTTGTGATAAAAATAAACATAAAATATTTTACAAGATTCTTGTCTGAAAAACCAAGAAACAAGAATGTTACAAGAATACCCACAAGAACGTCGACCAGCGTTCAGATACACAGTAACTTCTCTCAATGGAAATTCAAACATGCAACATGCAATCATGGACTGTTTCTGATTGGTTGAAAATCGTCCATGGTACTGTAAAATTATAAGTGATTTTAGCTTCCCATGACCTAAAATGCAGATTTACTTTTTTGTAGATCTGAAACTGATTGGTCGTATAAAAATCGTGACAAAAAACCATCTATTGTGTCACTACTATCTATTGTTCCATCGACTTAATGTGATAGTCACTCTGTATTCATGCACCTACCTGAGATGACTTGACTCATCCTCCCAAGACCAATTTCTTGATACGTGTACATGCACAGACTGAGACCCACGTCTCATCAGACAAAAAAAATCTGCCTTTTGCCATCAACCGTAAGACAGGGTCTTAGAAAACAATTACTTCCGTTTAGCTCCAAGAAGCCAGGATCAATGCGAATTGACGTAGATGGTCTTTTGTTGGAGCTGCTATTTCGAGCTAAAAGGAAACAACGAAAATCACTGTCATACTTTTCATTAGATGTCTTCCAAATTTCAGCAACATTATCAGTCGTACGATTATGTTTCTACTATACTAGTGAATGGTTCTTGTAGTACGAGTAAAACAAAGGAAAAATCACGTGTTTTCTTTTTCTTGAAAATAAGTGTAGCAGACATCTGGTCCGCAACAGCCAAAGCAAAACATATTATACAATAACGAAATAAAACAATAAAACAATAGATTCATTGTGACAATCCATTCATCATAGCAATTTCAAGAAGCAAAATGGTTTTCTTCGTTTTCAAAGGCGAGAACAGGGTGGAACTTGGCTTTTGTAAAGTGAGAGGTCATCTTGCTTTCACGAAGAACATTGATGAACGTATACTTGATTGATTGCTGAATACTCAGTAACTACTTGGAAAAATTGGCCAATATTTCTACGACTAGGGCATCACATCTCTTATTATTAATACATTAGCTCCCATTTCTAGCATATCGACGAGACCGGTCACAACCGGATTAATGAGTGCCAGACTCAGTCACTTCTTTCTTGTTTTTACGTTACTATCTATATGAATTATGTCGATATCATCATCTATCAAAGTAACACTGTGTAAGTCAAATTTTATGATCATATCTTATGCTCAAGAAAATGATTAAGTAGTGTAATACTCAAATATGTGCGAATATTAATTTTCCTACACAATTTCTCAATGCCGTAGACAAAGGATACCATAAAATTATAATTTTACAAACGAAGAAAGTGTATCTTTCTTTTTTTTACTATGGGATCAGTACTACAAATTTTAATTTCGTTTTTTTCCTGTATATACTTGTAGCTGACAGAAATGTTATTATATTGTCTTTTTTTGTAAAAAGGTAAATCGTTTAAACTGATAGAAATGTAGGATGCTGGATTTTGCAAAGCAAATGAATGATGTGTAGTTCTAAACGTATAAAATTGTCTAAAAGGTTTAAATGCAAATAATTTTTAACTTTATTCAGAATATATATTTTAAATGTTAAGGATATCGAAATTGATCAGGTATCAATGGTGACATCAACAGGTTTGTTTGAAGAAGAACAATAAATATGTTTATCAGAGAAAAGTTCTGGATTTTGAGTATCGTTCGCCGAGCAGTGGGAATTTGTTGTATTATATCTGCTTATAGGCTGAACTATTCATACAAAAAAACATCAACGAAAACAGAAATGAATCGATATAAATACGACCTCAGAATATCTCGTAACGTCTACTAGAATTAATGTCTACAACAACAATCTCATAAGCCGAACTGCGATTAACATTTCCTAAAGGCATACAAATATTTTCAACAGCCATTTGCATAAGTGACAGGAAAACTAGACACATCCACACTCACAGTCAAAGAGCATCTCAACTATAATAATATGCAATTATTTATTGAAAGTACATACATCAAAGTTATTTTAATAGTAAGAAGAATACGAGATAAAAATAACGCGATATAATTTAGCTACTGCAAAAAAAAATCTAGTCAGAAACTCAAGATATCAAAGATAAAACTATTTCTTTTATGTGAGGTAAGATTATATGACACCCTTTGTTGAAATAATTCTCACATTCATCGACACGTTTCGTTCTATTATCCTTTTACATAAAAATTCAGATTTATTCATTCCTCCAAATTTTTGTTGAATCATCAATAACACCATATAAAACTGACTTCGTGACTATCATCCAGTTGTATGCATGCACACGCATGTCGCTGTTCTGTACGATCTGTTTCTATAATCTGTGTCTGTCAATATTTGTTTAGAGGAAAAGAAAAACAAATGTAGAAAGAAAAAAGAAAAAAGTACTAAAGAATTTTGTACCTTACAGAATAGAAACTACTAGAAAGAGCATGATGCAAAACAACAATTTAGACTGAATTGGAGTCAGAAAAATGCCTTTATTCATTTCTATAACAATAATGTAATTTAAAACATAATAGACTATTTATATTTACTACTAAAAATTCATTCTGTCAGTGTCATATTGAGAAAATAGAAAACACATCATCTTTTCTTGTTTTAGATATCAAAGATTTCAAATTTTAAATAAATTATAAACATATTTTGTTAATTAATTCAGATGGCTGACAAATCATCCGCTGTTAAAGATCAGGTTGAAAAATTAATCAAAGACAATACGGTTATGGTATTTTCAAGAACAACTTGTCCCTACTGTACAAAAGGTAATATATTTTATTTAGCTTAAGATTCATCTACAGATATGAAATTGTAATTAAAAAGAATTAATTTTATTTTGTTGTAGCAAAGAAAGTATTATCAAAATATAAATTCAAAAATTATAAAGTGATTGAATTAGATGAAATAGATAATGGTGATTTGTATCAAGACGTATTAGGTAAAATGACCAATGCTGCCACGGTTCCACGAGTATTTCTTGCCGGTGAATGTATTGGTGGAGGAGATGATACTGAAGCCTTAGAAAAATCAGGAGAATTAGAAAAAAGATTAAAAAAGATAGATGCTATCCAAAATTAAGTTTTGAATATATACATTTTTTAATATCAATCGTTTTCAAAGACATTTTTCTTTTATTGTACGGAATTATTAGTTTTATGTTTTTGACATGAGTGTCAGTAATCTCATACACTTTTTCTTTTAAAGTACATGAGTTCTTTTATTTCTGAAGAATAAAGTCTTGAACGTCAAAGTCGTATTTTGAACATAGATAAGTAATAATGTGTACAATTTAATGTCAGATTATATGCTTTTAATCCATTAACGTCTCATCATCCCTTCTAAGACTAAGATGGCAAAATCTAGATTGTTACTTAATATTATTTCTATTGTATCCTCAGTAAATAATATGACATTCATTCTCGGTAGTCAACATGTGAGTATCCTTAACATTACAGATTTTATAATAACAGGATTATATTCGCACAGAAAAATTATTGGATTTCGAATATCTGATGTTTTTATTGAAAAGTAAAATAGTGCTAGTATAATAATAAATGAACTTAGAAAACTATAAGTAAAATACTATAAAATAAGTTTTTATATTAATTATGTTTGACATCATTTAACTTTCCGTGTGTTGCCGTTGATGAATGACGCTCACCGGTTATTGCTCCTTTTGCCATTCCATACAATTGTCCAATTTTTGTATTTGGACCCTCCTGTATAATAAATAAATAAAAATTATTCAAATAATATGATCCTCAGTGATGATTAGACGATAGGAGTGGAATAGAAAGTGATAACACAATCAATTCCGTCTACATCTGCTCATAATAACTGTTGATACTCACCCAATATTCTGCACTTCCTAGTGTTACTCTCAGTAATATTAAGTCTGGATCATCTACTCCCATTGGAAACCAAGCTTTCATTTCATCTGACCAAATTTGTTTAGCTTTTGCTTTGTCATCAATTAATTCACCTGTACCCGAGACAGATACATAACTTGAATGACTTGGATCTGAATATGAGATATTTACTTGAGCGGATTTCTCAATTTCTTTAGTTTGTGGGCTATTTCTTTTGGTGAAAAACCACAATTCATTATTAAACTGATCGGTTTGTCTATTAATCATTGGACATGAACGAAGTACACCTAAAAGAGAAAATAATAAGAAAATTTCTGTAAGTAAACAACGGTATTTTTGATAAAGTTAACACTTGCCGTCGGTATCAGTCGTCGTTAACATAGCAAATTTAATACTTTTAATTAAACTGAATATTTTCTTTTCAGTCTCAGCAAGATTGGTTGATTCAGTCATTGTACGTAGTTAAAAGTTTTTAGTTTTTCTAAATTTTAAAAATAGCTTTTTTACCAATTTGTCAGTAACAGACGAGAACAAGAAACTGTTTTACTGTTAAATTTCTAAGTCACGTTTTATGATGGATGGTGAGGAGTCACTGAGCAGCCCTTGTTTTTTGCTTGTTTTATTCTTTCGCTCAAGGTTTGATGTAACCAAAACGTCGTAGGTTAAAATACGTCAGGCGTGAAAAATAGACAAAAGATAGAATAGTACAATCAAGGTAAACTCATATTAATATTCCACTTACGTATACATTTTACAGCCGGTTAAGGTAATATACAACCCTTATGTGGGTCCAAAAATTATGCAGAAGTTTGTGCAGAAGTTGCATCCTATAGCGGTATGAACAACACACAAAAAAAACCGTAGGTGTGTGTTAACATGTGTGAAATCAATACATCTATCTATCATCAATACACCATGTGCTGGACTGACTGCTGGAATATGATATCCGTGTCGTATGTCCAAAAATATGTAGAAACTGCACATTTCGCTCACAATTCCTTTTTCAGAGCAATAGTCGGTGATCAATCGCTAGTTCGACAACAACTATGCCATAACTAAAAATAACTTGAGCACTAAAAAAGTAATTGATGAATAATCAAAAATCCCTTGGTTAAACATATAATAACTCAAAATATCTGTAAGTTCTTATATATGAGCTCGAGAGTAGAGATGTGCACGGGTATCATTTTCGTGCCCGTACCCGACCCGAGAACTTTGTACCCGCTGATGAAAACTTTGATGATGACACCGCGAGGTTCTTTTAAAAAAATAAAACTTACGATCAATACCAAAAATACAATCCCAAATTGTCCTCTTTTATTCTACAGAGTAAAAGAGGACAATTAGAGTAACTTTTACTCAAACATAAACACTCTCAATGTAGAGATAAGTGTCTCAGAACATGACACAATAAAATACGAAATAATAATAAATAGGATACAGAATAAATCAACATAATAAACATAGTGAATTTATTGGTATGCGTGATTAGCGTGTGGGAAAACAAAGATCACATAGCATTAATGAACGTTTCATTTTTAACTAATTGGTCTACTTGTATTCGTCGAGCATTAGTGTATATGAAGACGTATTAACCTTGAAAATTATTCAATTTTGATTCATTGTCTAAGTAGCTTATGATAAACCGTACAGAGAGTGATGTTGTTTATAACATCATGTAGAAATTGGCGTTATGGGTTGCATTTTAGACAATGTAGTTTTCAGTAATTGTACTCCTATAGACCTTTTTTTTCTACAAGCTATAACAAGAAAAAAAATACTATCAAAATGGTAAAATAGTAATCACATTTTTTGTCTACTGTATAGTATTTGGTCAGAAAAAAATTGAGGAAATTTTTTCTTATTTATTCATCAATCGGCATTGTATATGTCTGAATAATTAATAAATTGAAGTGTTATAGTTTATAATAATTGACAGTTTGTTCATAAAGGCAACATTGCTATAAAGTCATAAAAAAAACTTTTTTGTCGTTATCAGATTGGAAAAAAAATCTATCTCTTTATATTCCCTTTTCTGTTGAATCATTAATAATTATACGTTGTCTTTGAATATAATCTATTAGCACTTACATTCTAGATAAATGATGAAAAAACATATTTGTTATAGAGAAAAGAAAAAAGAATCCATTGTCCTTTCTAGGGATCTTATTATTCAATAAACATGTTCAAACAAATAATGAAACTTTGAGAAGGATATAATTTGACAAAGGTAATTTATTATGATATATGTAATAGCGATCAGGCAGAATAAAGATCTTTTCATTAGACGAAAGCGAAAGAAACGAGATTTTCTTAGACTAATATGAAACATAACATAATAATGAATAATGAATAATGAATAATGAAATATAATTCAAAAACATAGATGTAAAAGAGAACCGCTCGAGATTCAGTTCACTGTACAAAATATTATTATTATTATTATTATTACTATTACTGTTTCATACGTCATTTACACAGAAATTTTTACTACGCTCTATTTCTTCTTCATCGTAAGCATGGTATATTATATTTAAAAAAGTTTCTCCGTGTAGGACTTGAGTGCCAGTATAGTTGAACAAATATCAATGAGTGTTGACGCCATATTCATGTAGGCAATTGTGATATATAGATAGATTCACGACTTGATTCCAGGCCAAAACATTGTATTACCTCTGCTCACCGTTAGAGCTGAGAATGCCCATTGTTTTACGCTTGACAATGAAATGTCTGTAACTGTTTCTAGAACACCGTCGTAGAATTTTAGCGTAATATGTAGAAGAAGGTATCATTGTATAAAGTAGAGGGAAGGTTTGGATACATTTTTACCACATTTCCGAGTTAAATATTTTGATTTTAATATAAGCAGTTCGTAAGTCAAATTTGAAAGAGAATATAGTTTCTATCGTTTCGAAATAAAACTGACATCGAAAAACTATCTTCATTCAGATTTTAGAAATGAAAATTTTGAATTCCTATAAGTTAAACATGAAACAAACTAATTTTACCACAATCTAGAAAGAGTGTTGAAAGCTGCATATGTTCTCATTTTTGACGTTCTATCATTTTCTTAACGGACTATTCATAGCTTTTGAGAAAACACTCTCATTTTCAAAATTGAAACGGACTTTAAAAATCGAGAACGACTGTGGTCCGATCGAGTAATCTTTGTTCTACAAAATAAGATGCCTTTCACATTCGTATAGTGTTGTGTTTCAAGTTGAAAAATGTCTCATTGATTTAGGGTCGGGATAAGCTGGAAGCAAAGTCTGGAAGCAAATCACTACAGTCAACGCAAAAAGTGACGTAAATTACGTTGATTATAGTGATTTGCTCCCAGTTTATCTCAATCTTACCTTAGTTACATCTTTCATCGGTAAGAGGACAACATTTCGTTATAAATTTTATTTTTAATTGATAAAAGACCACTACACATTTCATTTTTTCAATAAGAACCTGGTTATGAACACATCTTATTCTAAAAAAACTGTGTAAAAATTGCTGTCTTTAAATAGATTGTATTAAAAAACCTAATTAGTTGTTCACTTATTTCCATAATTAGGAGTGTCCAATGTTAAGTTGAAATCAAAGCGCTGCAAGAAGTCTTGAGAAATCAAAAAAGTTAAAGTGGAAAAATGATTATGGAAGGACGGTTTTAAGCCAGTCCTAGCCGTATTAAAAACACTACATTTTTAATCTGGAGGAACGTATGATAGAGAATCCTTTTCGACTCTGCATTTTAACTCAGATCATCTATTGCGTCTTGTAAGAGAGTACATGGTAAATATAAAAGTTTCGTAGCTTGCTAAATGCGACCCAAATTTGAGTAAATTTACATATTCTGCGTGGCTAAAAAGCGGCCACTTTTTAATTAATAAGTGATCAACAATCGTAATTTGAAATATAGCAATTGGTCGCTTTCTAGAAACAATAGAGTATAATAGAAGTAGAAACATATATAATAAGAATTGTTGAGTATATATTAAGAAAAGCCATATCAACAAAAAATTTAGTCTTCCTCACTACTATCTCGGACAGCTTTTATAACGTCTATATACCGATCAGAAAGAATTTTTAAAACTTTTTGATAACTATCAAAGTCTTTATCTTGGATATATTTTGTTTTTACTAATTTAAATTTGTCATCATCACGTATGTTTTTTATTTTTCTTGATCTTGTTGTACGTTTTTGAGCTTGTTCTTGTTCATAACGATCCATAGTACATTCATCAAATGAACGAACTTCATTAATCCATGTTCAGAAATCCATATTCGTTCGCACGCGTGCATTTAGTTCTCCATGATAACTTTCTAGGTGATCTTAGATCATTAAATGGTTTTATCAACTTTCTTTTATAATTATAGATAAAAAATTTTCCTTCGTAATAAACATTATTTATTTATTTCCAAATGTTTCGATTGACTAGCTCAATCCTCATCAGTGGATTTAAATAATTAATGAAATTAAAATCCACAAATTGAACAAAGTTTCCTTTTTTTAATAATATATAGGAACTCCTGACATATATACGGTAGATGACAAAATCTGTACTATGACGGCAACTTCAACCCTTGACTTTTTAGAGTTTTCCTCCATCGATTTTGATAAACATTATAGTAAACATATAAATCTTCTACATGTTTGGTTCCCTTTCTCCCTTATTCTTTTTCTTTTAAATTTTGTAACTTGTACAAGCAAGAATTTTCTAGATTATTAAAGAAAAGAAGAAGAAAAAGCGAATATAAAAAGTAAACGATGCTCTTTCATGCATGATACAGTTTTTATCGTCTACCGTATGTATGTCAGAAGTTCCTATATATTATTAAAAAAAAGGAAATTTTGTTCAATTTGTGAATTTTAATTTCATTAATTATTTAGATCCACTGATGAAAATTGAGCTAGTCAATCGAAACATTTGGAAATAAATAAATAATATTTATTACGATGGAAAAATATTTATTTATAATTATAAAAGAAAGTTGATAAAACCATTTAATGATCTAAGAAGATCAAAAGAAACTAAAAGAAATTAAATTAAACTTCTGTTCTTTTCATATTTCTTATGATATATATATTTCTCCTGTATATATTGGCTTTATATTCTTTTTGTTGTCTGTCTACTAATTTATTTAGTAATCAAAACACATTTTTCCCGATATGTTGCTCTAACAAAAGATGGTTACTTCGTAATTGAGATCGCTATTTTTTACACTGACTATCACTTTGCTTCCCGCCCCTCTGACGTTTGTTTCATGTCAATTAAGATTTCCAAAATGAGATCACATTTTATCAAAAAAGTAGTCTCAATTTAGAAGACTTGTAAACGATATAATATTTTTCGCTAATAAGATAAAATCTTATAAATTTCAGTAAAACATGATTCTTCTAAACACTATCAAAGGTTGTTACTTATGTCAAGGAAAAAACACATTCATTATGAATACCAATTATTTCTTTCTACATGTTATAATAAACATAGTGCACTAAAAAAAACTAGAAAAAGATCTCCTCAAAATCTAGAAATCATTGAGGTTAGTAGATATTCTTTCATACAGCAAATTGGCAACTAGAAATTAGAGAACTATTTTTTTTTACAGTGTAAATAGAAAAAGTCAAATGTTAGTCTATACAGTTCTCTCTTCCATCTAATTTCCTGTTTGATTTTCTTTTCTTTTATGTAATATCACTCTCTTCAGCTCATTGTGACCTTCACAGTGTGTGTATATATAGATTAAATGTGTGTGTTTGTGAAAAAGAATTTTCTTGACACTTGTACAAGTTATTTTTCCTTCTGCGGAGTATGAATCTGTCGAATTAATAATTCTGGTTTTAATAATAAATTTCAATTTTAAAATTAATTAGCTAAGAAAAGGTGAATAATATATTTATATTACAAGTCTAACACTATTGCTTACGTTACGATTTGAACAACTCAGTGTCAATTTGATTGAAGTAATTAAATAGTAAATAGAATCTTGTAGGAAATTTTTTACTCTATTTTTCATATGATTTACCATCAATGCGGATTTTTACTCCGGATCAATTACATAGAAATTACGAAAACTAAAAGAAACAGTTATTGTACTATGCATATAACTTCAGGTAATTATGGTTCGTTCATGTGCTATAAAAAGTTGTGTTATTGATATATAAACCGTAGTGTGTTGATGTACGACTGTGTTTATAATGTGAAAGAAAGCGTAAGATTCTAATAATTGAGTGACTTGAAAGTTCATCAAAATGAAATAGAGACAATTAAATCCCCACGTGCTGCTATCTTACAAAAGACTTAAGAGAGCCTACGCCAGAAAACCGATCTAGGTTCCGTGAGGCCGTCCGGAGGAAAGTTTTATTTTATTTCTATTTATGCCTCATTCCAAAGAGCATAGAAAATAACCCTTAACTCTGCAATAACTCTTTCTGAAAGTGCTTTTTCAAAAATATATTTAGACATAATAGATGATGGAAAATATGGAAATTAGATCTTACTTCGTTTTTCAGATTAGGGAATTCTATATCGATTTATATTTTACCGTGAGAATATGTCTGTGTATATGTCTTTCTCCGATTTATTAAGAGACGCACCGACCATGCTGTCCGGAAGAAAGTTTTCTTTTCTTTCTATTTGTCTCCTTCGAAAGAGCATAGAAAATGACCATTAACCCTGCAATAACTTTTTCTGAAAGTTCTTTTTTCAAATAAGTAGGCCAAATACTCTGCTGAGGGTCACTCTTCTTGCCAAAAAACCTGAATTTTTACAAATTTTCATATTTTACGATTTTTCAAACAACTATCAAACCCCTATGAATTGTTCATGGCTCATGTGAAAGAGAAATGTTTACTCTATCACACCAAATATTTAGACATAATAATATGTTTAACTATCTAGCACTAAATATTAGAAAACTAAAAGATTCCATATTTTTAACATGGGAACATAATATTTAGTCAATAAAATAGATGAAATGGCCACTAAAAAAATATATAAATGATCACTATAAATATTGAATGGTCAGTACTAAAATGATCAGTAATTAATTGTAAAATAGTCAGTTTATTATATATAATTAGCATTAAAAAAATACAAATTCGATCATTAAAAATACACATTTCAATTTCTATACCTACCCTTTAATATAATCGACTGTTAATAAATTTAATTTACTGATTTCTAAATTTATTAACAAATCTAATTAATTAACAACTGACCATTTAAGTAGCATTTTCTTAGTTTTCTAAATTTTGATACAAATCTCAAAGATCTGATCATACAAACTATTTTTCAGTCATTACAGATGTAGAGCAAACATTTTTCTACAAAATCAGACGTCGAAAGAAAACCTGTCGAAATATTAACCGCAAAGTGAGGAAGTAAAGAGAATTAATTTTGTCATGTATTGTCTCATTTCTTCATTTTATATACGGCAAAATGTATGTTTATTGGAGATTGTAACAAAGTAATAGTTAAACATGAACACAACGCAGACACTTACAGACATTCATAAATATCCAAAGACAGCTGCAGGGACAGTCAGAAAATGAGTTTACACAGACACCCACCCACTAAATTACATAGCCGAACCCATGGATGGCACAGACAGCCATTTAAGACCTACAGACAGTAAGAACAATCAGAAAAAGGAAATGGAAACACGTCACTGAAAAAAGTCTATCAAGATAGAAATTATTAGCGAGGAAAGTTCGCGGAATGACGCTTTTTATTTAGTTTATTTTCGCGTGTGTAACATCAATTGTTCCATTGGTATATTCTCATGCCAGTTGCTATTATGAATATCTTAGCATTTGGGAAGCGTTTGCATCTTCAAAGCATCTGGATTTTCAGATTATTGTGGACATGGACGTACGTTCTCATTATAGATGTGATGAGAATCTCAATCATTGATTTGATTGCTTCTAAAATTATAATTCTTATTTA
Source organism: Didymodactylos carnosus (assembly GCA_905250885.1). Taxonomy (NCBI): domain Eukaryota; kingdom Metazoa; phylum Rotifera; class Eurotatoria; order Philodinida; family Philodinidae; genus Didymodactylos; species Didymodactylos carnosus. Next base: position 12,639 of record CAJNOQ010006939.1, read on the forward strand.
TAAATGTTACAGTTTCGTTTACCCTATTTCTGACTTGTTTTACTCTTGAATTTTTAATATTAATTTCAGTAATAAACGTAAATTGAAATGCTTATTATATCTGATTTTTAATAGTGTATGTGAATGTATCTGTATATATATATATAAAGCAGATGAATCGAATGGTCCGTCGACTCACTGTTAACTGACATCATTTCTGGTAAAGAAAAAGTGGTAAAAACAATATTTTTGGACTGATCAATGAAAAATAGGTGTTTTTCAATAAACGACCGAAAAAACAGTCGATAAATAG
>CAJNOQ010006940.1:0-12928 GCA_905250885.1 Didymodactylos carnosus
ATTTTCTATAAGATTGGCTACCGCACACAGTATAAGGATGAGTTTGAAATTCTGAAATTCTGAAATTCCAACATTTTCTATAAGAGTGACTATCGCACTCTGTGTAAGGATGAGTTTGAAATTCTGAAATTCTGAAATTCTGACATTCCAACATTTTCTATAAGAGTGACTATCGCACTCAGTATAAGGATGTTTGAAATTCTAAAATTCTGAAATTCCAACATTTTCTATAAGATTGGCTACCGCACACTGTATAAGGATGAGTTTGAAAATCTGAAATTCTGAAATTCGAACGTTTTCTATAAGAGCGACTATCGCACTCTGTATAAGGATAAGTTTGAAATTCTGAAATTCTGCAATTCCAACATTTCCTATAAGAGCGACTATCGTACTCTGTATAAGGATGAGATTGAAATTCTGAAATTCTGAAATTCCAACATTTTTTATAAGATTGGCTACCGCACACTGTATAAGGATGAGTTTGAAAATCTGAAATTCTGAAATTCCAACATTTTCTATAAGATTGGCTACCGCACACTGTATAAGGATGAGATTGAAATTCTGAAATTCTGAAATTCCAACATTTTTTATAAGATTGGCTACCGCACACTGTATAAGGATGAGTTTGAAAATCTGAAATTCTGAAATTCTAACGTTTTCTATAAGAGCGACTATCGTACTCTGTATAAGGATGAGTTTGGAATTCTGAAATGCTGAAATTCCAACATTTTCTATAAGAGTGACTATCGCACTCTGTATAAGGATGAGATTGAAATTCTGAAAGTCTGAAATTCCAACATTTTCTGTAAGATTGCCTACCGCACTCAGTATAGGGATGAGTTTGAAATTTTGAAATTCTGAAATTCCAACATTTTCTATAAGGTTGGCTACCGCACACAGTATAAGGGTGAGTTTGAAATTCTGAAATCCTGAAATTCCAACATTTCCTAGAAGAGCGACTATCGTACTCTGTATATGGATGAGTTTGGAATTCTGAAATGCTGAAATTCCAACATTTCCTAGAAGAGCGACTATCGTACTCTGTATAAGGATGAGTTTGAAATTCTGAAATTCTGAAATTCCAACATTTTCTTTAAGAATGACTATCGCACTCTGTATAAGGATGAGTTTGAAATTCTGAATTTTTGAAATTCCAACATTTTCTATAAGATTGGCTACCGCACACGGTATAAGGATGAGTTTGAAATTCTAAAATTCTGAAATTCCAACATTTTCTATGAGATTGGCTATCGCACACAGTATAAGGATGAGTTTGATATTCTGAAATTCTGAAATTCTGAAATTCCAACATTTTCTTTAAGAATGACTATCGCACTCTGTATAAGGATGAGTTTGAAATTCTGAATTTTTGAAATTCCAACATTTTCTATAAGATTGGCTACCGCACACTGTATGAGGATGAGTTTGATATTCTGAAATTCTGCAATTCCAACATTTCCTATTAGAGTGACTATCGCACTCTGTAAAAGGGTGAGTTTGAAATTCTGAAGTTTCTCGTACGGTTGATAGTTATACTGTATAATGATAATTTGACAGCTCTGTTGTAGTCCCATCCTATGCCCAAATAAATATGAAAATCATTCTTTCGGTATTTGATTTCCCGCTGACGTTTCAGCTGTGAATATAGTGCAAGATTTTCAGAGCATTTTCCGAATCTTATGAAACAAAAAAGTTTCCATTAACAAGGTATTTTTTTGCAATAGATTGTAAGGATTCAAGAAATTTCGAGCCTCATCAAGTTCCGCGACACTATCGTCTGATCTTCACCCTTTCTATATCGTTATGGTTACTATTTTTGAAGACTTGTCTGCTGATATCCTCATGTTAATATTTGAATTGGTCGATGCTTACCGTCTTCATGAAGCGTTTTTCAGTTTAAATCGTCGAATTAATCAACTTCTTGCCAGCGATAACCTTCGTCTTTATTGTTTTTTATTGCATCCGATTGATTTCAAGAGTCAAACTCAACGGTCTACTCTCGACAGTTTACTATCAACTGGTTACGCTGAAACTGAATGACAGCTCTGACTTGTCTCAGTTGAATGTTGGCCACTTGAAGTCATTGACATTCGCGAAGTTTCCTGTTCAAGATTTGTATCGCCGTCTCTCACCTCGATTATTACCATCACTATTATCATTAAAAATTGATCATCTATATCGTGCCGAAGGCTTTCCTTTGGGTATAATGAAATATAATCATCAAAGAAAAACTGTTAGAGTGCAATATGCAGTTTGATCAAGCTTACGATAGATAATCAAACATATTATGAAAGTAACACATACAATGTATTTACTGTTAAGAAAGCATGAGGCGATTAAAGACCAGCTTGACTTTAAAGCAAAGACTTTACTACGTTACTTACACAAAAGAACAACAGAATATACGTAATTGAGAGGAAAAATAAAGTTGTTTCAACACATGTATCAATGACCTAGCTAATAAAGGGTCGGTACTAAGTTTTGACCCTCTCTACAATTAGCGTTATGTACATGAAATACATATAATTCGATACAGTTGTTTTTTGCAAAAGATTCACCGATTAATTCTCTACAAAATGATATGTATATAGGAGATTAAACTCACGGATTGTCAAGCTAACGACCTCCACTTTTTGCTCTTTTTCAAAAAGTTATTGCAATAAAGCTACAAACTAATCTAAAATTGCAACTAGATAATTCAGTAAATTAAACATTTCTCTACAAAATGGAAAATGTTTCGGCTCCGAACGTTAATTCGTTATATAGCTGTTGTACAAACAGCCCCAAAAATCGATTTTGGGGCTATCTAAAAAGAGTGTCTACAACAGTGAAGACAGGCTGGCAAAAGCTGCACAAGTATACCAGTTCGTAGAAAATTGCTTGCTCTACAAGATGTGATAGCTTGTCAAGTTTGAAACTATTCCAATTAATCTATATAAATCAAAGAAAAACCGTGACACGGTGACACTTTTGACCGTTTTTTGTCACAGCGTCACCCTTTTCAAGTTTTTCTTTTATTAATATAGATTAAGCCAAGAGCTGAAGCCGAAGAGCAAAAATGGATGCCGTTAGCTGGACACGCCGCTGAGAGCTGAGATTTCGTCTTAATTGAACAGAAATCGAAATGCCCCAACACTTTCAAAAAAAAATAAAAAAATTTCTGTCGACGATTTTGAATTGAAACTACTGAAAACACAGAAATAATGACAGAAAATTCATGTTATAGCCATTCGAGAGTTTGAAGGGCTACATTCGGGCCTATTCGATGCGAGCACAACGCGTACATTCAAGCTTATACGGACGAAATACAGTTTTTCGAGTTAAATTTTTGAAAGTCTTCGAGCATTTTGATTTCTGTTGAATTAAGACGGAGTCTCAAGTCTTTAGTGTCATCTCCTACATACCATTTTGTAGACAATTAAATGGTGAATCTTTTGCAAAAAACAGCTGAATTTTATTATGTGTGTTTTATATAACGTCAATTTACAGAGAGGTCAAAACTTAGTACTCGCCCTTTATACGTGTTGAGATTTCATTCGATGCTCACTTACTATTGTTTAGTTGGAGTTAATCTTTCAATAGCAGCACTAATAATCTATAGCGACATTCTATTAAGAAAAACAGAAAATGAAAATTTTCACCTATTATCAATAAGTATGTCAAAGTAACTGGTATAGGCATAATTATTTACTTTTATAAGCCTTTTTATGCACGTATCAAGAATGCAAGAATGTAATGTGGATTATAATGTAATTGATGCATATTTATAATACAAGTTAGTATAATAAATACTGGTAGAATTAGAATGCGTAAGGTTGTTCGTTTAGTCACCGGATATAATGATACATTTGGGTTGAGTTTAATAAAGGGTTCTTTATTTTCATCATGATTGTCATATACGAGATACGATTTTCTGTCAGGTACTTGTGGTGGAAACAGAATAAACCAGATAGGTGGCATCAAGCTAACAATAAATACAATTATAAGTAATATTTGCCATAATGATTGTGGCAAACGACTAGCATCCTGTTTCGAATAATGTAGTATATAACTCAGTATGAGATTTAAACTGAATATAATATATAATATGTGAAATAAGAGACCTTTGAATGCTATATGAATCAAAAATTTCAGCAATTTTGAACGTTCATATTTAATGGATGGAAATGAGTTTGTTGCAGTAAACTTAGGTAATTTACATAATGTTGTTATGAATCCAACAAGATAAAATGGCGACATCCATAGGGAATGCTGAATAGTACGTTCAACTATTTGAATGATACATAAAACAGGGTTGATCGGCAACGTTGCTATCGCTTTCATTGATACAGCTTCAACATCAGTTCTCTCGGTTGAATCATGACCATCTACAATATCGTAGAACAAAGTATATAAAACTAATCGATGTAGAATATACTGGAACCATGTTAATGCTAGTGTTATTTTACAAATTTGAACATTCCTTAAAAGAATAAATGGCAATCGCCACCATAATGCAATAAACGTAATTATTGGTAAATATAATTGTGGGAAACAATACCAGAGGCGAATACCAATTGAAAAATAAACACAGAATTGGAATAAACTCATGTTTTTATGAATAGATGAACATGGATTTAAACGAATAACTTGATAATTTCCTAGACACCATCGCTTATATTGTTCAATGGCAGCTGTTAATGATTCTGGTTGTAAACCAAATTGAAGATCTTCATTGATAAATATTGATTTATAACCAAGTTGATGTATTGAATAGGAAAAATTAAAATCTTCTGTTATACTATCAACAGGAAATCTGTTTATTTCATTTAAAATCGATAATTTAATCAACATTCCAGAGCCTAAAATAGAATTTTGAATCTCTCCAGTTTGTATTACAGCAAGTCTATGATAGTTTATTGGAATATCCAAAAATTTGACGAGCAGTTGCTCTTACCTATACAAGTCGATGAATATTTTGAATCACTGTGCATTAGAATAGCATTTACACCAGTCAATGCTTGACTTAATAGATCACCTGGTGTTACATTATAATAACGTTGAGGTGTTTGAACATAAGCAATTGATTCATTTAATTGCGATCTTCTATCGTGATAAAAATGAGGTAACGTTCGAAGCAGAAAATCAGGATGTAGAATCATGTCAACATCTTGAACAAGCAAGTATTCACTTGGTAACTCATTTTGAAGTCGATTTAGTTCTGAGAGGCCATTGTTTATATTACCCGCTTTGAAATAATGTGGTTTATTAATTTCTTTGAAACGTCGTCTGTAGTGTATATCAGGCTTTGAATATTTATTAGATATTTGTTCAACATAATTTGAAATTTCATTCGATTTTCCATCATCAAGTACCCAAATACGATATTTATCTTTTGGATAGTTTAATGATAATGCTGATCGTACAGTATCGATTAAAATATCTGCTGGCTCGTTACAACACACAATAAATATATCAACAATCGGGAAGTTTTGATTAGGATCTTCGATTGACCATTTTAATTTCGGTCTAAAATGTAACGCTGTCCAAAACGTTGAACAATTCATAAATGTGGGAATACATAATAGGAAATCTCCAATAGTGAATAAAAACGGCATTAAACGTTCAGAATTATTTAATTGAACATTAACATCCTGATTAAATAATAAATCTTGTGAATGGAAATACAGACGCCACAATAAATTAAAAAATACAGATGTAATATAGGATGATAAAGCGATTCGTTTATAAACATTATATTTTTTCGCAATCAAATTAAAATCAAGCATATTCCTTGTTTAGTCAATAATTTTCAATCTTAAATACAAAAGAAAGAATGAGTAAAGAGTATTCGAAGTATCTTAGACATCCAAACTACGACTAGCCACACAGTTTATAGAATCAACGTACATAATGAACTAATGTAGCAGCTGATCAGAGAGAGATAGTTGTACAGGTTTAACTTAATCTCAGATGGGACCTACACCTAGAACTTTTAGTGAAGCTGGTCACCGCCTAGCAGCTGAAAATCTAGCATTGTACATTACATTCAAATCAGTTCATTGTTCAACAATGTTTCCTGTTACAAACCTATCTCAATCCCAATGAATTCGATGTAGGCCAAACGTTCAGAGAACGTTAAAAGTATCAAGGAGTGCTAACGATATTGTGTTCGAGGCCAAATTTACCATGTCGCCCCAACACTAGTCAGAATGGGTTAATTCGCATTTCCCAGAAAAATTTGGTCCAGGTACGTGCTAGAGAGTCTGGGTTGGTTTTAAACTGGCGTTAACACTTGGAATGATAGGTTGAAAAAATGATCGTACTATACGTCGATCTGCTGAAAGTGCAAACCAATCATCAGCTAAACGCTGATAACCATGAATCATTCTAATCAAATCGATTGATTTAGTTAAATCGTTGCTGCTATGGTATGTGCATGGAAAATCAATCACTTGTTTTGATCTGGCATGTATTATACTGTTTGTGAATTGGTACACTAAGCCAGTAGTATTGAAAATTAGTTTTATTGGTTCTATATTAATTATATCAAGAAGATAAACCTTTGAGATTGTTAAATTATATTAACGAGAATTCAGCTTTTTTGACTTTAGGTGCTCAACGTAGGAATAATTATTTTTCGCATAACTGTGGGAATAAAGACGATTTCGGGTAACCAACATAAAGGCAACACATGTAGAGATAATTAATCCAACAGATAAAAAACGACGGTGTGAATGAATTATCATTCCTTTCCTCGTATCAACATTTCGCAACTTCCGGTCAGCAGAGATACCGGTTTTTTGTTTGCTAATAAACAACAGCCTTTGGCAACTAATAGCGTTTACTACACGGTGAAGGATAGTGTTCCTTCAGCTCTTTCATACGTCAAAAGAAATAACGAAAAGCATCCATGCGGAATATGTATGAGCGAAGACGAAGACGAACAGGTACAAAATAAAAAAAGTAAGCAGGATAGTATTCTGTATTTACTAGTCTAAATCTCACTGAATTGAGCGATATTCACGGCTTTTAAGTATTCAGTTATTTGGTGGAGAATTTATGAATTAGATATAAACTATTGTTATTTTGTCAGAGCAGTGATGTAAGTCTTTATTTTAAAATCAAGCTGGTCTTGAACTGCCTCGTACTTTCTTAACATTAAATATATTGTACGTGTTACTTTGATTACATGCTTGATTATGTATTGTACGCTTGATCAACCTGCATATTGCATACTAACAATTTTTCTTTAATGAACAACCTTATGCCTTCTAATTCTATCACTATTTATATTATTCACCAGTTATACTATAAACCAAATTACGTTCTTGCATTCTTGATACGTGCATAAAAAGGCTTGAAAAGTAATAATTATGCCTGCACCAGTTACTTTGATATTGGTAATAGTCGAAAATTTTCATCTTCTGTTTTTCTCAATAGAATGTCGCTATAGATTATTAGTGCTGCTATTGAAAGATTAACTCCAACTCATCAATAGTAAATGAGCATTGAATGAAATCTCAACACGTATATTAACTAGGTCATTGGTATACATATTGGAACAGCTTTATTTAAGAAAAATGAGCAACAATTTTGAGAAGGTGTTTTGGTAGAGCCCAGCATCGGGATTGAGTATCCTTGCAATACACTGTAAAGTTGGAAATTATTTATGGAAAATGCTCGGCGAATTTCAAAGAGTACCTATGGGAATTCCCTTAGGAATTTTCAGTTTATAGAAAATCGAATTTCCAACAAGCTAGAAAATCCTAGTTGAATTTTCATAAATAATTTTCAAGAATCTGGAAATTCCTTCTTGAATTTCCAGTTTGTTAGAAAATCGCCGTTGAATTTCCATAAATAATTTTCAAGAAAATAGAAATTTCTTTTTGATTTTCTATAAACTGAAAATTCTGCACTGAGTGGCCGGACGATCAGGCTGTATGGGGGTTGATCCTGCTCATGCTTCTGAGAAGTTTCTGGTGAATGTTTCCGATTTTCGGACCTTGCTACCAAAACTTCGCGTCACCACTGTCTCTGCCTAAATCAAAACTCTTGCCGGCATAGGCAGAATTGTGATCTAAAGTAGAAACTGTGAAAGTTGATTTAAGTGTAATATGAGTGTCTTTACGTGACGCTCTTATACCTACACTGATTGCAAAACAAAAATATGAATAAGTATTTGATCCAGAAATTCCCGGGCGAATTTCCACTTTCTAGAAAATCAAAATCGAATTTCCAGATTCTCAGAAATTATTCATAGAAAATCGAATTTATGGAAAATCAAGTCGATTTTCTATAAACCGGATCTCCCAGTTGCTCGTACTGTAGAACTGCTTTACTCTTCTGTATTTGTTTCCTCAGCTATTGAGAGTTGTTTACGTCGATGAAACAATTTCGACATTCCCACATGCATGAGCAAAATGCCATCTTAATGTCGAGACAGTAGCCGTACACACTCTTTATCGGTACAATAATTTTGTTAAAAGCTTGTTTGACATTCATATTTTGTTCATATAATGAACAGATGCTGGAAAATAGCTCATGTACTAAACCGGCTATGCCTTTTAATATGATATATTGTAAATGATGCGTAAACAGAAAACGAGAAATATTGAAAAGAATCCATGAAAATGAGAAAAGAGTATAGTTTCTATTTTTATTCTTCCGTTTTGTGTTCATATACTATTTACAGTAAATTCGATGCATAATCTGGCACTTTGAGAAGTCAAAATCATACTTGTAAGAGGATACCAATTTCAACTATTGTCACCAGCTTATAGTACGCGACTTCTACTCACGATCGACCCATTGCCTCAGCAAAAGACACAATTTCGTTTTTGAGTTGTAAGACGAAATTGTTCCTACCCAGGCAGACATTGTTTTAGACCAGACGCACTGCTAAACGCGTTTTTTTGCACTAAAAACGTGTCTGAACGCGTCTGGAAGCATTTTGTAGATGCTGGTGCTAAACGCGTTATAATCTAACGCGGTTCACCGGATATAAAGCACATTCCTTCGCAGTATAGCGAAAAGAAGGTAGATAACCAAAGGGAGCAGGACCATAAGGCTGATCAAGAGGATCAGAGAAAACGCAACTTAGTGGAATTTACTTAGTGCAAGACCTGAAGCACCTGTTTTCACATACAGTAGCGACCAAAAGTCTCGTCCCACTTTTGTGTTTTGCTTATTGTATGAAAAATAAACAACATTAATTCAATATAATTATGTGCGTATATAGCTGGGGGGTAGTACAACACCTAGATATACAATGCATAAATACGATGAAAGGGAGCTACCTTTTTATTTAAAAAAATTTTGCACATCAATGTGATCTATGATATTTTTATGCTAAATATTGATGTTGGCTTGGTTTACGGCAATCATGATAGACATTGACTCCACGCATGAACCCAAAATGATGATAATAATTATTAATATGTTGTTTGGATAATGCATAATATGAATTGATCATTGCTATTTTAATGTTACTTTCTGATAATGGTGAATATTATTAAACTTGTTTTTAAATTTAGAAAAAAATGAATTATCAAAAGGACTAATTCTTTTTGCAGAGTTTGTTGGTAGTAGTTGAATATCTATTATTTGCTCCCATTGTCTTTGACGAATATGTCTAAGATTTTTTGTTTATTATGAATACGTGCTTTATCCATAAATAAATATATGGGATATATGTCAAGCGCACTAATAGCTTGAGTTAATATATTACTGATATAATCTAACAACATAAATTGTTTAATTCAACTACTCATCGTCAATTAAAAATATAATACAAACAAATGAAAGATAAAAAAATATTTTTTATGTGCAGAGCAATTTGTTCCTCATTGTTAAGGTATATTTTCTCCTGCGTTCCCAAGTTTGTTTATGCAGACTAACTATATGCGTACTCATAGAGTTTGACCAGTAGAGTAAAAATACATATGAATATAAATAATAATCCTTGTCTTTACTTAGATACATAAAAATAAAAAAGTGGGGTGAGACTTTTGGCCGCTACTGTACTTCACTTTTCCATTGTTGAAATAGTGTATATGAAATCCTTCCCCTAGCAGAGTTTCTGGTCATTAAGTGTGTGACCAGTGTACATATAGACAGAGATGCACAAGACCTCGAATTTCGACTGTGTTCGAACTTTCGCAGTAACTCAGTAATTACTTTCATTCGAGCCTCCCGGTCACTAGTTCGGAAAATAAAAAGTAATTTTAAGGCTATTTTACTTCGAGCAAAATGAAAGATCTCTGTAAGCAAGAGTAAAAAACAGCTGATCGGGACCTAGAATTAAGACGCAAGCAAGCAAACAGAAAAGCTTTTCAGTAAGCTATCGATGCTCGAAACACGTACTGATGATACAGTTCATCTTTCGAGCATCTTTGGCTCAACCTGTTCTATGCTTGCTTCTTAATTCTAGGTACCCACGTTCGAATTATCGCCACAGCAGAGTAAGTTATTTTAGTTTCTCTCTTCCTTAACTTGTGAACCTTGACATTAGGATAGCTGTGGGCGGCCGTGTGAGAGCATGAAGACTCTCTGTTCAAGTCAGCTCGATTCTGAATTTAATTTTTAATTTTTTCAAATTTAAAAGTTTAGCGCGTTTAAACGCATTGAAAACTAACGCGTTTAGCAGGATGTTTTTTGTCACATTTAGGGCGTTCAAATGCGTTAAATTATAACGCGCTCTAACGCGGTGACTATCGACGCTGTGAAACGCGTTGATCAGTAACGCGTTTGAACGTTCGAAATGTGACCAAAAACATCCTGCTAAACGCGTTAGTTTCTGTGAAAATTTAAACGCACTCTAACGCATTTTATTCGCAGAAAAAGCTTGCCTAGGTAAGCATAGGAAAATGATGAAAGTCGATGAGGATCGGAAAACTTAATTAACTTTAAATGAATTTTCCAACTACGATAACTTTCCGGCCTTCACTTCTTATTTTGGTGTCGAACAAGAGACAAGGGAATATTTGTCCAAAGTACGTTTGCTGCAAAGCGTTGAGTAATGAAGAATGATATAATAATACCATTACGGCTCCTTCCTCTTTCTAATACCGATACGTACGTATATTGGGTATACCGTAGACTGCTCTTAAATACTCGTCATTGAAGTTTCTGTATTGCACTTTGATGCTCCTATCCTATGTCGTGTCATGAAGTAATATAAACAGTACTTTGCACGCCTTGAGTATTTAATCTGTTCCAAGGAGGAAAATTAAGAATAAAATTTTTACATTCCAATAAAAACTTACTCTTAAAGTGTAAGAACGTGCAGGCATTTTTAACCAGATGTGTTCTAGAATCTGTGCCCTAGAGAAAGGTCGTTGTAGTACCTTTGTATACCAGAATTTTGAAGGTCCGTTCAAGAAAGACATGGTTGCAGAACGATATCAAAATTATCCATAATCAGCTACGTTTGAACTCATTCTCAGGGGGCACTTGGGACCTTCTATTGTCAGTGTTAAAATGCCAAACCAAACCATTTCTATAAGTTTCTCGAGGACTACAAGTTATTGTCACGAACTGAGCGCGAATAAAACGGATTTATAGTCCATTTATCTTCTGTGCGGGGTAATATATGTACATCCATTTTGTTCAACTATTTCAAATTGAAAAGTCTCGGTGGAGTGTAACTTGCCGTCAAGGTGAACTTTAGTAACACGAGTGTATAGTATATAGCGAGTATTTTGAGAGAACTGAAAGATGTGTTTATTTTACTCCAGAACTATCTACAGCTGCTAAGAAAAACGATTGAAAAAACTAAAAGCAAGATACAGCAAACACCACATCATTTAACCATCTTAGGTGAAGTACACCGTCAAGTTTCCTACAACTTCTTATGCAAACCATGACAACGTTAATAAATGAGGAGACGTTTGCGTCTTCTAAATAATAACAGCGCGAATAACAATAATAAAAATTATTTTTTATTAATATATATGTATAAAAATAAAAAACCAAAGCACTTAATCAACTGATTTACAGGTTTTTCCACAACCATTGTCTCCGATCAACCAGGCCAACCAACTACATTTTGATACGCAGTTTTCACTACAACATTGATCATCTGTAGAACATGGTGTTGATAATGCAAAGCACTGGTTAGTAGTTGACGATGATACTTGTCCTAAACCGTAAATAAAGAGTTAAAGAGCATACCGTTGAATTGCATAGTGGGACATGAGTGAGGATCAAAGTTCATATGCAAAAGCAATTGTGTCTGGGTCGGTCAGCAGGGTTTCTCGATCAGTTAATATTACTGCTAAAGTCTGATGTGGCGACAAAAAAAAACATGAAGCTTACTTCACCAGGGAAAAGAGTTCTTATTCCAGAATGCTTATCACCACATGTTTCTTGTTTCCCGTGTGTAATTAAGAGGAGGATCTCAATCTCGTTAAGGATCCGTAAATTGGATGCAAAAACTGACACGATAATGTCGAGCTTTTTCAAAATGATTTCAAAGCAACCGAGACCAATCCACAGAAAATCTGAACAGAACAAGCTAGCGGTGAGACATACAGAACAGGATAGAATAACTGCCGGTTTAACAGATCCTTTTCATTAGCCATTCAAACCAATCTCGGCGCTCATTAGAGTCTAGTAGAGCACATTTAGATATAAATAAATAATATACATAATAAATTAAAACCTTTAAGTGCTTCAGATGTATTACCTATTGTGGGAATCAGATAGGTATCTTTCCGGGTTACCTCGTTCAGTTTGCGAAACTCGATACAGAAACGAAGCGTACAATCCATACTTATTATTCATTCTTCCAATCAAAAGGCAAAAGACATTTTTATTTTTATCAACATACCTGCTCCACGAAAAGTTGTAGTAGACAATCCAGCACCAGCTAAACAAAAACAGTATAAATAATAAGTCTTAGAAAGAAAATATTGTAGTAATAACCGTACCTGACGTAGTTGTTGTG
>CAJNOQ010006941.1:0-12928 GCA_905250885.1 Didymodactylos carnosus
AAAGTAGCCCTTGACCAAGGGCAGTGCGAAGATATAAAAGCAAGATGCAAGTACCTCAGAAATCGGAGAACATAAAAATCCGAAAATCTTTCAACCATTTTTTGAAAACTGGGCGGGAACTCTCCCCCCCTTCGGTCTCGTCGACCCCCTCTTGATCTTCCCCTGGATCCAAGGGTGTGCCATGCAAATTTTGGCTGCTTTAGCTCTTACAGGGACTGAATGCACAGAGAACAAACAAACTTTCTTCTTTATATATATAGATATGTGTGTGTGCGTGCGTTCCTGTGTTTGTTTTAGCCTAATTTATCTACTTCAACTTCAGGGTGTATCTATATCCAGCTACTACTATAACAACCCGATCTAGTTAGTTATCTGATCTAGATGTATGAATAAGTTTGATATACGCACTCTTATTATAATAGAAGTTTCGAAGGATTTTCAGCCAAGTTTCGAAGCTATGGAATGTTGTTTTCAAATATTATGTTTTATTGTGCAATCTAAACGCATGTAAAATTAGAACAATTTTTAGGGGTTCTTCTACTAGATTCCTCTAAAAGCTGTTCTAATACGAATATTTCTCCTGTGAACAGTATTCTCTACGCATGTAAAATGTTTAGACTTTTCGTTTCATAAGCAACAAAAATATAGCTATTTCTCAACTCGAAGACCAGTTGTAGAAGTGTTCAACAGCGTCTTACTAAAATAACCTTAAAGGCACAGATGTGAGGAAAGTGATACTACGCGACTGAGACTCGAACTCAGGATCCTAAACGTGACGATGCTCTATCGTATGGTATGAGGTTATAATATTTGTTTTTCTTTATTAATGTCCGCAATCACATTTATATAGATATAGTTAACATTCTAATATTGAATGTAAATTTTTGTCCTAAATACATAATCCAAAAACAAAAATTTAATAAGAAATTATTCAACTGGAATAGCATGTTGTGGCTAAACATTTATTTTGCAGTTAACCTCATCAACAGAAAACCATAATAAGTATGAGTATATTAAAACTATTGACATACATATGCGTTTTCCACTTGGTTTAACTTTAGAATATTTTCAATAATATGTTAATACATGCAAATTTAACAAAAACATGCTATTCCAATTGAATGATTTCTTATTAAATTTTTGTTTTTGGATTACGCTTTTTGGACAAAAATTTGCATTCAATAATAGAATGTTAACTATATCCATATAAATGCGCTTGCGGACATCAATAAAGGAAAACAAATATTATAACCTCATACCGCTTTATTTCAGATAAATAATTTTGACTGTATTTAGATCTTAGGGTAAGATTTGATAGATGGCTATCTCAGATTTTTAATTTATGTTTCACTGATATATTCTTCATTCAAAACATGAGTGATCCTGAAAATTCGTAGTATTGAAATCCTTCCGTCTAGAAGCTATTGTGATCCCAAAATCGGCATTATTTCATACCTTCTTTAGCCTCTTAGTGTTTCGGTATTTTTTCTCCATAACCGAGAGAGCTGAACAAATACTTTTTATAAATGAAAAAAATTATTGTATGCGTTCAACAATGATTGTTTGAGATTTTTATTTAAAACAGAAGCTTTCGATTACAATTGTAGTCATCGTCCGCTACATTTAGACGAAAAACACACACAATATATGAGTGATTCTGGTGAATTTGCCACTGTTTCAGTGAAGTTGATGGTCTCAAGCCGTTCTCCCTTTAACCTTAATGAAACTCTTTCAAATGTTTTTCACATATTCCACGATATATGTGAACATGTTTTTGTTTTGTTTCTGATAGCATTTTGTTGTCTCTATTCATTTATACTATGATCTGTCTTTGCAGTTGCTTCTTTTTTGTAGCCGTTAATTTCAAATGCGTTCTTAAGAGAAGCCGGTGATCACCTGGGCACTCTAAAGTAAATATAGCAACGATTAGAATTATTTTATAAGAGAGAAATTTGAAAAATATCACTGAGTATCCCGCTACCACCTTTTTCCCATCACTATGATTTTCTTGTGCCTTCATAATCGGTTGCTTAAATGAATCTGAATTTTTAGTATAACGGTTTCAAAATATGGAGAATCGAATGGTATGCATAATTTTCTGTTTAGTAGTTTACAAATTGATTTTCTGGGAAACCTGGTTTTTGCAGAAGACTAGCCATATTTTGTGACGGATTCTGGACTCCAGATATATAAATCTAGCTTCTCTTCAGGGACTCAACTTAGTTTCATAGATAGTAAGATTTTACACTGAATATATATATATATATTACAATATTCTTTTTTTCTCTTCTCTTGTTTGAATGAAGTAGATATTTCTAAGAATGTCCTTTTCTATTCTCTTATCGAAAATAGTGAACATTACTCAGGACCGCAAATAACGGGAGAGTGAGTGAGGGTGCGCACCCTCCGAATAATGGAAAAAGCTGTCATTATTTTATCCATTATTCCTCGCACAAGATTTGTTTTTATTCAATTCAATTTCACACTGCTCCAGAGAGAAAGTTAGTTTAACATCCCCTAATGTTCGCCTCCTATTTGCGGCCGTGAAATTACTACGAAATATGCACATTGAGAGAAAGCCACTGTTCTTAAACGTGAAACTTAACTTAAAACAGAAAGTGATCATATGTTGACCAACCAAAAACACGTCGTCAAATTCGATCCATTATACCCCTTTTCTATTACCCATTTTCAGATGAAACCAAAATCGTACTTTGCAGCTACTTTTAAAATTCTTAAATCTCGGCGAGGGGCAAACACTGCATCAACGCTATCAAGGTCATCAAATTGGATAAAAATGATATGAGCAAATTGAGACTGGACTTAACGAATCTCGCCGTGGCCTGCCGCCTGAACTGTTGAGTCACAGCCGTGTCATACCATTTTCCTCACATCCCGGAACCGTAACTAAGAAGATGGCAATACGTTGATGTGTTCGCATTTTCGTGGAGTGATGTGACGGCTATGGCTTCATAGTTGAGACGGTAGAGCATCGGCATGTTTAAGATCCTGAGTTCGAGTCTCAGTCGCGTCGTACCATTTTCCTCCCATCGGTCGTTTTAAGGTTATTTTAGTAAGACACTATCGAACATTTCTACAACTGGTCTTCGAATTGAGAAGAAACTATATTTTTGCACAGAAGAGTTAAATGTGTAACTTATTGTGGTCACTCATTTACAATTTTAGGTCTTGAGCAATGATTTTCTTTTATAATCAAAAGTCATGTGTATTTGCGGGCTGTTTCCTGATATTCATGTAAGTGTTAAGGAGTAGTTGAGAGTATCATACATAAATATATATATATATATATGTGTGCGTCTCTTCCTGTGTTTGTTTTAGCCTAATTTATCTACTTCAACTTTAGGGTGTATCCGTATCCAGCTACTACTACTACAACGCGATCCAGTACTAGAGCAATAACACCGTCTACCACCAGAGCTAGTACAAGAGCAACAACACCATCTACAACCACAACTAGTACGAGAGCAACAACACCGTCTACAACCACAACTAGTACGAGAGCTGCAGCAACAAGTATGTAATAAGTTTATTAGCTTTCAGTAGTTGAAATTTGTTAGTTTTGATTAATTTCGCTGAATAATTACCATGTAATGGCTAATTTGCTAGCAAATATTCTTCTTAGAAGTAGTAGATCCTCACTGTTGATGTAAGAATCTCAAAAACTATGTCATTGAATTCCGTTAAAATCAGCTTTAGTTTGATATATAACAAATATGTGTACCTGTGATGGTTGAAGCTCTACCCTCCTTTCCCCGCCATGAAAAAACATTTTTGCTATCCCTGTAGTTATGAGTTTGTTATTTGGGTTGCAAGGAAAATACCATTTGATTTTTTAAGTTCAAGTTGTTAAAGTTGGCTTCAATGGTCAATTAGTATTTACACCATCTATAGTAAACGTAACTGTTGGTGATACAGTTCAATGGATCGATAATGATGCAACTAAGCCCCACACAGTTACACAAGGAGTTGATTCATCATGTGTTGCACAATCAAATGGTTTTGATTCAGGAAGATTACAAAATCCGTCAACTTATAACCATACATTTAATAAGACTGGAATATATTATTATTTCTGTACATTTCATTGTTCGGCTGGCATGAGTGGACGAGTAAATGTTGGTGATAGGTAAACAAGAAAGGGGTTGAAAACGGTTATAATTATATTTCATCTTATTTATTATTATATGGTAAGCTCGGTATTATTTTATTTTTAAAAATTATGGTGTTTTTCTTGTTAAAAATTACTTTTTTTGTAGAAAATAAACTGCTAAAAGTCTAGCCTATCAGCCAAAACTGCATTCTAGAAACGAAAGCTGAAACTGTCTCTGTTTCAGTCGTTTTTAGTCGCGAATCTCATCATAGAAACTTTGTACTGAAACTATGTTTAGAAATGAAAAATCGATAGGAAACATCGACAAAATACACTTCATCTAATAGAGCTTGAAGAGACGCGTCAAATCTTGTTGTCTTGTGTTGATATGACTTTATGGGAAAAAATAGTTTGCAAAAATGGCCTACTTTTTGTAAAAAAGGATTCTTTTTAGGAATTTTCCTGAGAATGTGCTTAGCATTTTGGAACATTTTATCCGCTAGTGATAAATGTTTCTCAGTGTTTACGTAAAGTAATGGCAAACGTTTGAGTACATGTAGTTGTTTGGCTTTCCATTTGACTACACGGCTATTCCATAAACCGTCTCTTCAGCGAATTGACTGTTGATGTCTGGGTACAGTATGAGAGTAAGTTAGAAAAAAACTCGTTCGCGGAAGAAGTTCTCAGAATAGTTGGATAATCATTACATTCTGATGATACATTTCAAAACCTTTTGCAACGGAAAGTATGCCAAATAAATTTTCCACCAACTTCTTTCAAACAGTAGACTAGCTCATAGTTGCAGGATTTCATATTCAGTTCCGAAGATAAGATCTTCTGCTTCAGAAAACTGTATACATTACAAACTGAAACTGGATTGTTAGCCTAATTCTCATTCTGCTCTTTTCAAAAATTAGTCATTACTTGAAAGTATTAGTTAACTTTTGTAATGAAGTTTTGGCAACTTTGGTATCTATATGAAAAAGCAGTCTAGTCTCAGTGATGCTTATTTCCGCTGAACATTCATATAAAACGTCTCTCAGTTATCGTATTATTCTAGGTAAATTATTAAAAAAACGTCAAAATTTGACTTTAAATCGCAGTTATACTCATTACCGGCCTCATTCCGCATTGTCTTTTCAAATAAGAATAAAATATGTACGCATCAAATGTACAGTTTTTGTACTTAGAGCAAAACATTTTCATTAACATCCCGTTAACTCGAGTGATTCGATCCAGCTCGGACCTTACGACCTCACTTCACATTCCGATTGGTTATCGATCGGCGGAGCTCACTGGTCATTGCAAGAAAATTGTTGTGAGCACAAAGAGCCATAGTTTTTCTTGAACCCAAGTGCTTGGTTCAAGAAGTGCAGAAAGTTATGGTCCATTTTCCAACTAACTTTGACTTAATCAGATCTTACCAAGGAAGTCAAACAATGAATACTTTTACATTAAAATATTGTAACCATTGGCGTAGCCAAGATTGGGCCATTGGACAATTGTCCACTGCTCCAAAAGTTATTGCTCACTAATTTCGGAGATAGTGTGAATTGTCTAATTCTATTGTCTAAAATTTGATGAACATGCGTGTTCGAAGACTTTAGTAATAAGTTTCTAATATATTGTCTCTTGTTGCGGTCTACTCAAGTGATCCAGTAAAATCACTGGACGGGCTTTTCCATTGAACCGATGGTCAGAATAATGACAATTAAAATGGTCTTTCTTGGTTCAAGCACTCGTTATTACACTTAAGGATCCCTCCTCTCCTCAGAAATTATCTCCGACACTTAAGAAGAATTTAAACGTAAAATAATGAAAATTGCTTAAATCATCCCGGCTATGAAAAAGAGATTGACGCAGCAAACTCGAAATTTTTCTTGTAAAAAAATTGAAGTACAAAATAGCCGTAGAAAATGAAGAAAATTCACATAAAAGCTAAACTATTTCACCCGTTTTATGATAACCTTGTCGTTCGTACCATGCAATTCGTGTATGTCGAACACTAATCACAGTTAAATATATCAGAGTGCCTTCATGGCCCTTGGCGAACTGTTCGACAGCTTGCAGTAGTTGTTTACTGATACCATTATTCTGATGATATCGAGAGATCTGCTTATGACATAGGCTGTCAGGCGAATAAAAACCGGTAGCCGGGAAATAGGCGCTATCCGGAAGAAAGTACGACAACTTTTGTTGCTAACAGAAAAACGCCTATTGTAACTTATCATTTTGCTCAAGTGATTTTCTACTCCTCATCGAAAAACTGCACGTTTGTTCTGGAAATTGTCCAGTTGAACATGAAAAGGTATGATGATATTATTGAAATCTTATCTTTCATTAAATTTTTTATTTCGATGAATTAATTCTGTACGGTCATATAATTTTGTCTGTAAATTACTTCAAGCTGGAGAGTTCAGGTTTGTTTTGTTTTAAGCCAGACACCTAACTACATCGTCTGACCGGCGCCGATTTCCAGTTAAGCCTTTATTGGTTTTCTAGACAATCAACAACCTTCAAAACCCGAAAAAGCCTTCCAGATTTTCTAAAAATCCTTAATTTGATAACAAACTGAAACCTAATTCAAAAGTCGACGCCTGTCAGACGATGTAGTTTCTTTTCCTCTTTTAAACAAAAAAAGAATAAACTCTCTATGACAAACCGCTATAAAAAATCTTGTAAAATACTTCAGGTGTAACTCTTATATAGAGAAAACGCGGTATGAAATACTCAATTTTAGAACTTCTAGGAAAATGCCTGTAACTTTTTGATCCAAAATCATACAGAATTGTGCGAGGTCTTATTTTGATTAGAAACGTTTGCTCTACAAATCTGTGTGTTTAGAAAAATTGTCATTGCATTAGTATCCACGAAAAAGCTATTATTGGAAGGCCCGGTTTTTTGAGGGCTTCAATAATGTGGAAGATGATAACATTCTCATTGTACATCGACGAAATTTGTTTGTTAGATGAAATGGTTTACTTGGAATAAATTTTAAACCTTTTGTTAACAAAGAAATTTGAGATGTTGATAAGTTAGTATTTCCAATTGCGTAGATAATTTCTGGAAGGTGAACTGGTTCTAAATCAGCTAAATTTTGATCAAATTTTAGTGGCTTATTTAAAATTGAATTTTGTCGATAATTTAGAGTTACTTCGTTAAATAGCTTAAATTCTAATGAAACGGAATTTTTATTCTTATTTATTGATAAGGATTGTAAATTGGAGTTATGGTTTGATTGTTGCTTATTGACGGTAGTGGCTGAATATATGGCTGTTGTTGTGGAACTTGCTTCACAGACGTTTGAGGATAGATTTGTTGTTGTTGTTGTTGTGGGTAATTTGGTAGTGATTGCATTAATGGTAGAATAAATGTCTGTGCATCTGCTTGAAGTTATCAGCTGTTATTGTTGTGGTTGGAAACGTACAGGTTGTTGATATTGAGCCTCGAAGTTTTTTGAATCAAATGCATTTTTATTTGAATTCCGAATAGCGTTTTTGATAATAATAATCATTGTAATTGCCAGAAAACCGTCGCTGTTGTACTTCTTATTGATCATTATTGTAAGACGAATTATTTCTGTTATTATAATAACGATTATTATTATAACGATATGAACGAGAATACGATGGAGAATAATAATATTGATTATCTTAATTATTATTGCTGTATTTATAATTATTGTTATAATGTGAATAATAGGCCAAAGAAAATGGACGACGATTACGATTTGAATAATAATTGTTATTAGCATAAATCGAATTTTTATTATTATTATTATTCACTTGTGAGTCAGATAAAGGATTTTTTGGTCGTAGTTGGAGAAGAAGTTTTTTTGTGTGTTGTTGATATTTGTTTTGGGAGAATAGGGTTCAGTATTGTTGATGTAGTTTCTTTCTGATTATTTCCTTTGAATTGAACGGTTTGCCTTTGTTTTTTATTTTTATTATTATTATTATTTGACTTTTGTTGCTGTTGTTGACGAGTTTTCAAAACTGATCATTTAGAATAAGAATTCGTTGGATTATAGTTGAAATTATTGACTTTAGGAAAGCTATCATCATTCTCATTATACTGTCGCTGTTATTGTGTTCGTGTCACATTTTTTTTAAGCAGTTTAATTGTGTGACGAATTATTTTACGCCAAGATCGTTCGGTGAATTGTTCTAAAAATTAAATCCATTAATTAATGCTGGCTTTCATCTAGAATTTTATTCCATTCTTTATTGAATTTATATGGGCCAGTGCCAATTGATGGATGTGGCATTGTCGAAAACGAAGATGGAAATGAATTTTTATTTTTATGTGAATGAAGAATTGCTAAATGATTTTCAAATCGTTTTTTCCGGTTAGGTTCGTTTCTGAATATAATTTCAGGTGGTAGATCATTTTTATTCATTTTATTGTTAGTTATTGTTAACGATGACACGGATGAAATTTGCGTTTGTTGTAATGAATGAATGAATTTAGAGAATTTTGTCATGTTGCCCTGTTCAGTATTGATTGTTGACATTTCAAACTATAGGCGTTCTTTGTTTAGATATGGACATTTAAATTTTAAATTTAAAACTTCAAATTGGTTTGAATCGGACGAATTTATTGGATCGGCATTCGTAGCAACGCAGTTAAATCTTCTTTATTCATTGTTAATTAAAATCATCGAGTAATACGTACATTTACATCGTGTTAATGATGATTCTAGTTCATGACGTTGTAGTAAAATATGATGAGTAGTTGTAGAAGGAGAAATAGTTGATGCAGAAGTAGCTGCAGCGTCAGTAGTTGAAGAATTTGTTATTAATGCTGTAAATGGATCAAGGATTCGAAATGGAATTGTACTTGAAGAACTTTTCAGTCGTTGAAGTCGTACTTGAAATTCACAGGATGAGCTAATACTATTAATATTATCAACCAATTTTTGATCTTCTTATTCATTCTCGTTATAAATTAAATCTTCCGATTGTTGTCGCGCATCATTCTCATTGTTTGTTGTTATTGATGGAGTCTTATTAAGATTAAAATGCGATATTGGTAATAATATATAACGAGTTGAGGATGGTGAAAGATTACCATTTATAGAACTGTGGCGTGATTGATTCGGACTAGATCTTCGAACAGTTTCGTATACTTTTTCCAAATTATACATGTCCTTGAAGCCTGCAGAAAGCTCTGTCGAATGGTATAAAATTAGGAGTAGATGAACACTAACTGAGCTCATAGGACAGCTGACACTTAACGCGCCGCTCTATCTACTGGCATACGACTCATTTGTGTTAAGTAACAAGTGCAAAATTTGCCAAAGTGCTAATTTTTTGAACCTTATCGACAATATAAATTTCATTCATCTGGTTTAAAGTCTTATGGGAGTAGAACTATAGTGCCTTCTCAAGTTTTAAAAAATTATGAGTACAGCATTGTTGAAAAACAAGTACAAACTACTTAATTAATTCTATTTTCAATAAAATAAAAAGATGGTCAAAACTTCAAAAATTAGCTCTAGTGTACTTTAAAAATGGCAGTGTCGGTTTTATTGCTCTGTCTCTTTGAACTCATACTTCTTCATTCTACTTTGCTTTCCTGTATTGCAAATAATAGAATGACACAAGTAAGAAAAGAAAAAGTTTTTATTTTATTTTTATAAGGAGGTAAATTTTATTGCGACATCATTTATTCCATTTTCAGAAGAAGACTAAACTCGCTACGAATTTAGTCCATGTTCTGCCAGCATCGGGAATCAAAATTCAAATTAAACAGTACCAATTTCCACTTTTTGTGCTGTGTTGAAGTGTACGTGCTGTACTATGTATTGATCTATTTTTCAGAAAAAGACCCCGTTTAGTTTTTGAACTATTAGACCGTCAATATCGCTGCTTAAGATTGCCAAAATCTATAGTTTCTATTCGACTATAAAAATTCGAGGCAAGAAATTTATAAGATATTCATAAGAAATCATAAGAATTTTCAAAAAGGGTTATTTTATCTACTAGAAAGTATGTAATAGAATTAGATGATTGAACTGAGCCAGTTTCATGCGATTTTGCAAAAAAAAAAACGAAAAACATACATGATGTGTATGTAGCAGGGATCGTAGTACGTCGGTAGAACGTGCGTACTATATCCTCACAATCTGACACTACAACCACTAGGTCACGTATCACTGTATTTAATATATTTATTTTAAGATGACATTGTGAAACAACATGTTCTTTGAAATCGCGCGATTAATAAATAAAGAAACTTCAGTCTCCACATTTCTTCAAAATCTAAGAAGAAGGCGTTAGAAAACGAAAAAGGATGAGCGACTGGAAAGTCGTTGCCATGCTCATTCTAAAATTTATATTATCTTTCAATGAGGTTTTTTCTTTGCTCCAGTAAACACATTTTCATTTTTCGAAGGTCCAAAACGAATGGTTTTGAATTGTTAGTTTATTACAGAACTGTATCTAATGCTGTCTTGCCGTTATAATACATCGCCACTAAACCGTTGTTTGCTCAAATTCTAACGGAAACCGACTCCGCTTAGAATCACATAATATATAAATAGTTTGTTCGCGTATAAAACTTCTCACAGTTACTTTTCTGGAGGGACCTAAAACCAACGTTTTCTTAAGATTACAAGGTAATCAGAACATTGAACGCTTTGATAGAACAAAGTCGATCATATCAGTGTCGCCCTGAAGCTCACTACTTAGTTAACAGTAGCTCATAGGGAATAGATAAAAAACAACAACTTTGGTTTTGATAATAGAGCAAACACTATTCCTCTGCCAATCATAAAGAGTTGAAAGATAACGACTCTTACTTATCTATGAAACCGACGATAGATGTTCATAGTTCAGTGTATTTTATCTTCGTCTTGATGATACCGCAATAAATGAACTATTTCGTTTTATTAATCATTCACTCAATTCTTTTATAACAAGTTTCGTATAAATTGGAGTTATATTGTTCTACCATGGCAACAACAAAATATATTCTAGGATCAAAAATAAATAAATTTATTATTGTTTCTGCTACATCGAACAGAAATAAATTATTTCTCTTATAAGTTTTGTCTGTTTTTATCCTATAAATGTGTTTAAGTTCACAGATCTTTCATTTTTATTCTTGTTTATTTCTTGTCGTCATCGATGATGTGACTAGTGCAAATTTTGGTGATCACGTCAGATCGCACTATGGATTACGCACAAGATGGGATGATTATCTACGTTTACGTCCAGCACAATATCCTAACAGGATTGAACTACCACGTTATATTCAACGATTGCCCATCGATTACTTGGAACCAATGCACAGACCCGCTCCATCCACACCAAACCGATACAATGATGTCGGTCAATTGTTTGCACGAGACCATGTTCGAGGAACATCACCAATATATCCCATCCGCCATGTAGATGATTGTATGTACTTACGCTTTTTTGTTTACTTGAACATATAAAATTGTTAACGTTTCAGATTTGACCGGAGCGCCTGATCGTCACCCACCGAGAAAACCCACTCGTCATGAAGATATGGAAGCTATTCTACAAACACAATACCATCGCGGCATAATACCAATGTATCCGATTCGTGAAATACATGATTATTTAGCAGGTGCACCAAATCGTATAAAGCCTTCACCTCAAAAAACTAGATTTGAATTGATGAACGAAAAACGTGGACACGGTTATCGACCGGCGCCCCAAGCACCGATACCAACACATCGTTTCGGAATCGGTTATTAAAATAGACTTACAGTTTCTAAAAACTAATACTATGTTGTTAAATTATCCTGTGTGCCGCTTTCCATCGATCCAGAATAATGTATCAATACCTTCCGAGACTTTTTTTTTAAAAGAGATAATTGTCAACCTTTACTGTCGGTAATAAAATCGATTTTTTTTTCCAAACGAAAAACTTGTTTTTTATCGGAGAAAGTAGCATTTTATTTCCATTTGTGCGCGATAATCTAGATTATCTGGATGGTTTAATAGAATTATATTTATGTAATTCAGTGTAAAGAAAAATTATCCGCATATTTATTATACGAAGATCAGGACTTCGCGGCAAAAATTCACGTAGGATGAATTAACCATATTTTAATAAGATATAA
Organism: Didymodactylos carnosus; assembly: GCA_905250885.1. Lineage (NCBI taxonomy): Eukaryota > Metazoa > Rotifera > Eurotatoria > Philodinida > Philodinidae > Didymodactylos > Didymodactylos carnosus. Next base: position 12,207 of record CAJNOQ010006941.1, read on the forward strand.
AAAAAACTAACTATTGAACAAACAGACATAGTAGAGCCTTCACGTATAGCAAATTTTAATGCGGTGCATATGCCGACATTCAAATGCATTTGTTATGATAGAACGAAAATTGTATACGCTAAGGCTCTAGTATGATCAATAAAGTGTTAACAGATTTTCTTATATTAAACACAACAGAAATTAAGATAAAAATATTTTAATTCACTCTGTATCCAAAAATCCGTAAAAACTTTGTAGAGTTACACATTTTTTGTGGCATCGTCGACATGACGTTTCGTTTTGAAAAAAGAGTTCACCGCTTGTTTTTTTTCGTACTTTCATTAACTAGTTCTTTTAAGCAGAAAAGCCCCTCAAAAAAATCGATTTGGATATTTATGCATAGTTGTACAGCCCAATATATCTGCTTTCGAATGCACTATGATTTATTGGTTTTACGATGGTTTTTGAGGGTTTTACAGCGGTTTTTCTGAGGCACCCAACATCAAAAACTGATTGATTTTTTATGGTTTTGCCGTGGGAATAACGCTCACATATGGGAAAAAGTACATCGCACATGTCTCTACATGTGCTCATTCGATTCGCCATAGCCGATAACCTACGACGAACTGCTCTCAGACTTTTCTCTGTACCACTTTCCAAAAAAAACCGCGATAATCAAAGGAGAAACTTGTTTTGCGTTTTTCTCGAAACTGGTTTTTTTGTTTTACCTGATTGTGCGTCAA
>CAJNOQ010006942.1:0-12926 GCA_905250885.1 Didymodactylos carnosus
CCTGGTTATTGACTTTATTTTTATCATTCAGCGAAGAACAATTAAGCAAGCAAATATAATGTGATTTTATTCTATATTTCTGCAGTGTCTTTTAGCATCATGTTGACTTGAACGACGTAAACTTCTTTATAACTATTTTTTCTTATGTCATGACAAAATAAGAACGAACTACAACCGTCTAATTAGCACTCTGTTTGTAGCTTAGTAGGCTAAGCATGAGAAGAATATATTATATATCACATGTTCGCAGGTTCGAATCCTGTTCAGAGTATTTTTTTTTCCACTTATATCTTTATACAAAACCTCGGTGGAATTCTAGAGTACCTCGTCTCAAAACATGTGCCGTACAATGTAATCGACTACGGAGAATCCAAATATGCAGTCCGTTTTCACCGAACTTGTTTCTAAATTTTCTCTCTCAGTTGATATGATTTGTCCATATAGGTAAAAACTGCTGACAAATCGAATGAACATACTTCTGACATCTTCAGAGATCCTTCAAAAGTCCCCAGAAAACCTTTCCTCGAAAAACCATGATATAAGCAGAAGCACTTATAACATACGTCTTTCTTTAAGATACTATCTTTTGCAGCTACACTAAGTTAGTTCGGTATGCCTAGAGGAAATAAAAGGAAAGTCAATCGCGCGGTGCATCAGCTCGTCGCTGGTCAAATGTAAAGATTTCGAATACAAGCGATTCATCTGATTATGAATATCGAATGGATATTGATGATGAAGAATTGAATTTTAAAGACAGACTTTTGCTAACCGACATTGGCGATTTTGCTGAAATGTGCAAGTCAAAGTGTGACACGAAATATCTTAGCACTTTGCTTTATATGTCGTTACGTTTCTTCGACATTAAATGGGAAGATGTCGATGAGTATTTGAAGAGCATTGGTTTTATAACCACGAAAACTTCTCATAAATGCGCAACAGTGTTTATCAAAGGAGATTATGAAGAGTTTTCAAATGATTTACGTGGTGGTAAACAAACTGATTCATTTATGATAAAATATTGGTACTCGGTGTCCGGTAGAGAAAATCGAATATGTCGATGAAAATGGTACAACAAAAGCTATTGATTGTTATTTTGATCAGGGGACAAACAAAGATTAATCAAAAGGTTTAGTTGAACTATGTAAAGAGAGGTGTACAATTACCGGCTAAGGTTACATTAGATGAAATTCGTGAAATACTTTCAAAACATCGAGCTTTTCAAAATGTAAGTGAAAATCATTCCATATTTTGAAAGATATTTCATCCTATATAATTTACTGTATTGTCTAGGTTACAAAACTTGAGATGCTAGCGATCAACTATAATGTTAAGATTATATACTGCCCTAAATATCACTGTGAACTAAACGCAATTGAAAGTCTTTGATGCAATCAAAAAGCATTTGTTCGTTCACGTACAGATCAAAGTTTTGAAAAAGTGCTAAAATTAATATCGGATTCTCGTATACATTTTGCCGAACGGAAAACTGCATTAAAATTATTCCGGCGTTTTTGGCGTTCAATCGAAGCATATTCCCAAGGTCAAACATATGCTGATGTATTAAAACTGTTTTTCAGTCAACTCTGCAACACAACAGTTCAATCGCATCGTAGAATATCAAATAAAAACACAAACGAACCTTAACGAGTATATTTTTCTATTTCAATGCGTTTATTTTGCATGTCCCCGTTCATATTAAATAGCGAAACATGAACAGTGATTAATCTGTGTATTAAAGATCACAAAATATCGATTAATATCAGAAAACCATGTTTTTTTCCATAGACGATTTTCGGAGACCCTCCGAAGGGTCTCTAAAGATCTCAGAAGTATGTTCATTCGATTTGTCAGCAGTTTTTACCTATATGGACAAATTTTCGCTCACGAGGGAACCTCTCGAGGTGATTAAAAGCTTTTCGACTATTTTCATCATGTAGGGAATAGTCAGTAGTGAAAAACCCCAAAGTGGTTTGGGCCCATGCGCTTTTGCAAGATATGAATTTATTATGATTTAGACAGTTTTTAGTGAAAATTCACCATTGAAAACCTAAAAACTTGTTATCACCTTTTAAATACCTATGTTAACCCTGCAGAAGCTCAACGGCTCTTAGGGACCTATATCTAAATGAAACAAGTCTTTCCTGAGTCAATAGAGGTATCTAAAAAGTGATAACAAGTTTTTAGGTTTTCAATGGTGAATTTTCACTAAAAACTGTCTAAATCATAAAAAATTCATATCTTGCAAAAGCTTTGATTTATAAGCCTAAAAGTGTCGCAGTGACAACATCTATCTTCAACTGTGGTGTAAATTTCCGACTCCTAGCTGATCATGGTCGTGAGCTATTAATTAATTATTATTAATGGCATTTTCATTAATTAACTCATATCTCCGTCAAAAAGGCGCATGGGTCCAAACCAACTTGGGGTTTTTCACTACTGACTATTCCCTACATGATGAAAATAGTCTGAGTCGAAAAGCTTTTAATCACCTCGAGAGGTTCCCTCGTAAGTAGACACTGTTATTAAATTTTAATTAATATTTCTGCTATGTATTCGATACTTCCATATGTCCCGTAATACGATATGCCGTGATATAGTTTTTCTCGACCACTTATATTCTAAATGGTCTATACTAATAGATATGTTTTATAACCGTCTATTCTTTACAGAAAAGCCCAAGCCTTGGAAACTTGGACTGGTTCTTATTACGCGCACAGTCCTGCCTTTCTGTAACTTTTCAATTAACTCATGTTGAGATTATATACGTAGAACATCACCGAGATAAAACGGTGATAACATTCTAATGTATCTAGAGAAAGACAAACATATTGTCACAATTCTCTATGAATCACGCGAGTTTATTGCGGTTAAAGGAAGGTTTATCACCGGTTTACATAGGGTGATTAAAAAGTTCTCGGAACTGTCCTCGACTCTCGCTGTTTGACGCAATACAGGACTTTCTTTTTTATACTCGAGTAGCATGGACATTTAATAATTAAATTATATAATTTGGAGCTGATTGTTAGCTTTTGGTGGATTGTTCGCTCATTTTTTTCGAATGGTGTATTTTTAGATGAATGCAACATCCATTCGATACTACATCTTATCAAGGCTCAAACTCGACTCCACAGTAGAGAAAATTCATACGGAGTTGTGTGACGGATACGGGCGAAGGTTAAGTGTCGTACAGCAGGGGTGTCAAGGGGGGATAAAGCTATACACACGGTAGATGCTCTTTAGAAGATAAACCAAGAGTTGTCAGACCAATAACCGACGTTACTGATGGGAAAAGTTAGTGGTTTCTGCTTTGATTGAGAAAAATCTATATCCCAGCACTCGAAATATGTTGCTTATAGATAGTCGGTTATGTACCACCACTATCTGAATTATTCATGATCGATTAAAATTGAAAAAAGTTGTGTGCAAGATTTACACCACATAAACTAATCGAAAACCGAAGCGAGAGCAGATTGAATTCGTCAATAAGAGATACTAAAACATTCTTTAGGGACATGGAGCGATGATCATGCATCATCCACCTTACTTCTGTAATTCGACACGAGCTGTTTTTTGGTGATTCAGTTATTTGAAACGGCAAGAAGGGCTATTCGGGTTCCAAAATCCTTACTACAAGCTGTAACCAAGGAGACTTGTTTCATAGCATGATGAGTGTTGAACAATATTTTAAAAAAGAGTAGAGCGCTTTAAACTTTGCATGCTAGGTGAGGGCGGTCGCTAGAATTGCTTGAGATACTAAGCTTTCTTAAATTGCAGTTCGTTCAATAAAAAATATAGATATTCCGAGAACTTTTTGATCACCCTATGCAGTAACTGATTCGGTTACTAGGTACTCGATTTTACAAATGTGGATGAAATTCCTAATACATTTCCTAAGAAATATAGGATTGTTTTTAAAACTTCATACTATAACGAAAAAAAAGAATTAGAAACAATTGTTTAAATCTCACAAAACTCCTTTTTGCTGAACAATAAACTGACTTTGTTTTTTCGAAATATCTCTTATACTAGAGTAATATGGAGTAAAATTTTTTATGTTCGTACTCATACTCGTGCTTGACCTAAAATACTAGGTACTCGTACTGGAATTGCCGTGTACTCGCTCGTCTCTCACACATAATACAATGTACGTATGTAGTAATTGTTTAAGTTTAGAATCAGATAAATTAAACTTAAATCGGTATGTTTGTAAAGTGTGTTTTCACGTTTATTCTTTAAATTCATTTAGTACATCATAATTTAAACCAAAATTCAAAGAATTCCCCGTTCATCACCACTTCCTATTGACTTATTAAATGAAATAATTCAAAGTAATAACAGAAATGATTCTCCAGTTCTATTGATAGGTGACTTTAACTCTTGTTCAGCAACACGGGAATGTGAATACACGGATGGAAGGGGTCGCGCATTTGAAGATCTTTGTACCGAACTAAATCTTAATATAGGGAAACCGGGAGAACTAACATCGAAACGTTCTTCAAACATCATAGATCTCATCTATTGTTCGGCACCTGTTGAGAATGTGTTAGTCATCCACTTTGGTACGAGTGATCATTTTCCAGTCTTGTTTCAAGGTTCATGGTCAACGCTTCTTCTGCTTTTCGAGACATCTGATCAACAATTCGATAATTTTTTTGCCGACGATTGGGCTATCTCACTCACCGTTCCATTTGCTTTGTCTTCTCATGAAGCATGTTTGCAACTTCAGAGACTTGGTCAGCCGACTCTAGAGAAAATCGAAGTACACTGCAGAGTTGGAATCGTTTGAAAAAAACGCAATCGGATCGGATCGGCCGCTTAAAAAGTTTTTCTAAATCGGTAAAAAATGATCTAAAATAGTTTGATTATTTTCTAATGATATTTGTTTTTCGATGGTCTATGCCACTAAAACACACAGTGTATCCTTGTAACCATCTTTCAAGAGATGGAAATATAGGACTCTCTTGAATCTGGGCGAAAAGAAAAAAGCCGGAAGTGAAACGTCGACAGAAAAAATGACGAATGGAAAAACATCGAAAAGGAAAAATGTTGAAAATTGAAAACGAAATGTGAAAATATCGAATGACAGAGTTTAGGAGATTTAACAGTCAAAATAATCATCACTAAACAATCGAGAAAGAGAACGAAGAATAGAAAGAGAACATGTCAAGAAGAATAACGAACATTTAGACTTTGATCAATACATTTTCAATCAAATATCAATGGCTACATCAACCAGTGCGGATGAAAATGTTTCTTTCATTACCTCCAACAAAGGTCAACGATTATTGGTATTGGATGAACATGTTTACCAATGCAATAAGAAAACAGGCCGAAAAAAATATTGGGTGTGTATGATCAATGGATGCTCCATAACGATTCATACGGATGGATTCAGCTGTATATGTTCTTACTTTTTAGCTAGGATGCTTTTTTACTAAGAAAAACGTGGGAAAACGATAAAAATCCAGGGGTTTTGTAAAATCTGCAGCTTCGCCCAGATATGTTTGGGCAAGTTTGAGCATTCCATCTAGACGTGCCACATACAGAGGAACAATTGCTGAAAGTTTCATTGAAAACAGAGCTTGGATGTGGATGGCGTGCCCACTTTACTGGGCGCATGTTTCCGAAAGACATCTCCTACAGATAAAAATCATGTTCTTTCCTTTTCGCAAACGTGTTCGGACAAAAATCTTTTTATGCATCAATAGCCCAAGTGCGCAGCTTTCAGAATATATATGTTAAGTGACTGCCTATTTGACAAGAGAAAACGATTTTCGTCGAATTGTAGCAAAAATTGCAAAAAATTGGGACTTACCTATCTCGACCAGTTAAAGCATTTGGATCAAATATTTTTCATCATTAAACTGGCCGTTACCTAGTGTATATGATACACTATTTAAACCATTAAAAAAGTAGCTTTCGTTTTTTCACCTAATTTCCATATGATTGTCCACTGTACATCTCTTTCCTTGTTAATCGGGCGAGCAAACGTTTCTCGATAGATCTTATACGTACTGGCTTAAATATATTTCTTCTATTTCGAGACAACCTGATTCTTCTGGGCTGTTTCACTTCTCGAGCTTCGACAGATGCATTCGAAATTCTAGATCCACAACGAACCAGATGGAATTCTATATACGTAAATTTCAGCATATTTTTGTTAAAGTTGGATGGACATTTTCTAATTGCACATAACAGTTCTTTTTTATATTACGTCCGATTCTTCAAACATCTTCGAAACGGTATTCGATTATTTCTGTCCTATCCGAATTTCATCTTTTAACCTGAACAGTTTTTATAGCTTGTGTGCCTGTCCAGTTATGCTCAATCCGCAGGATTGTAAAAATACAGAATAAACCTCTCGGTCAGCTTTGATACCGAGGTATTTGTAACTCCATTTCTTATGCTAATAAACAATAACAACAGTGTCATTTAAAATATAAGCATCAAATTTTTGATTATAAACGTACAGACTGGGACTCGTTTGCCAACTTAGTCGTCGAAATTATCATTCCCGTTCTGTGAGTATTCCTTTCATGGAATATGAAATGGTGAAACTTAAGGTGTTCATCCTAACCCGAATTCGAATTTCTGTAAAACCCCAATTCGAAAACGAATTTTGATGAAAACAACTTTTTCTTTTCCAGGAACTTTTACAGTAAAGTGTTCATCGTAACTCGAATTCAAATTTCAATTTTGGTGAAAAATGTTTTTTTGTAGAAAGTTTTAGAGTAAAGTGTTGATCCTAATTCGAATTCGAACTTTGGTGAAAACAATTTTTCGGTATTTGTGCTGCTTGATGCAAGATCTCACGAATGATAGTCCATATTTTCTTCATCGCCGACTTGTTCACGATCAGACGGAGTGTCACCACATCATCCTCGAGACCGTCTTCTGCAGCGGATAATCGTTAGTCACTTTCTGCGACGGGAAGAAATACTCACATTTGCGATTTATAATTGACGACACAATTAATGGTTTTCTGTTTTTCGACCACGACTGACTCGTTATTGTTAAACGTTGTTTAGTTAATGACGCCTCACGAAAACTTCCTTTTTTGGTCCCGGTTTGCGTCGTCCGTTTGACGCTGACCTTGTATCAACTTGTGTAATTGCAATTGTTTTCGTGTCGTTGCCAGGACTAAGCATTTGGCTAGCGACGATTAATTTGATGAGGATGATGATGGCATCGACGACATCGTCGTTCGTTGTGCCGTAATGGTTGTTTGTTTCATCAGTACCAGTTGTTGCATCAATGATCAGTTTTCGATTTGAACGTGCTTGAACAAAAAAAAGAAACAATATTAGAGATTAAAACTCTACTATTTCTGACTCTCTTACCACGTTCCGGTGTAGCAGATACTTCTGTGACATTATCAGTCAATTCACTAAAAAAACTTTCATTTGACTTATACAAGTTTCTTCATCTCCTGAAACGCAGAAGGCGAGGATTCACAACAGTGAAGAGTAAAAACTTTTCTCCTACCAGTAGCCAGAATTTTGACGCGAGTCTCTTTGACACTCTTTTTCAATTTCAACGCAATATCATTGTTAACTCTAAACAATTTCTTATGTTCTGCTTTCATTCCAATGAAAATAATTCAAACGGTACTACAGACTGGGGCTCGTCCGCCAAACTAGTCGTCGAAATTTTCATTCTCGTTCTGTGAGTATTCCTTTCGTGGAATACGAAATGGTGAAACTTCTTCTGACAAACTAGTCGAGACTAGAATCAGCTGTTACCAGAGTCCTTAGTAACTGTGCTCAGGCTTGGTCGTGTCAAAAAGATATAATAAAATTACTAAACCGTTAATATGCTTACAGCCTACTATCTTAGGGCATTCATGAATCTTCTCAATTTCCTTGGATCATTCTGATGAGTTTCTTCATTTCTTTTTATTTCTTCCTTTTACCTCTTTTATATTCAAATGTATATGGTCCTAATGGCAAAGTTTGACTACCTTTGTTCTTCTTTGTTTCATCTACACAGACGTAGACTTTTTATGTACTGAGTTTTCGGGAATAACTCTATAAAAAACTGACCAAATGAACTTCCTGGCTCATCTTTAGAAGTCAGACAAAAAAATCTTTGCATGAAAATAAGCCGTGTTTGTGAGTTTAATCTTAATTATTTATTGAACTTGATTTTGAGTAACAATGTCTGAGAGGAGATGAAGTAGTAGAAAATTATATGAAATGTGAAGAATAAAAATATTCAGAAGAGGTACAAAACACTTCAAAGAGTTTCTGATCTGATCAGTCTAAATATTATGTTGAAAAGACGAACGAGACACTATCGATAACTTTTTATAGCTAGAACTTCAGATGTTTCTGTTTCCGTGTATCCATGTTGTTCGAGTAATTGTTTAACACCGAGGTAGTTATCAGCTCCTCATGGCACATAGAGTGAAAACTGCTCAAAGAATTTGATATGTTAAACACCAAAAACTCGTTTCGTTCGTCTAAAATAACTGAAGTCTCATGTATGTAAGTCGCCGACATCTTGATTCGAGGGATAATTAGTTAGACTGTAGCGCGTTAACACAATTGTTTTTCGCGGTCTAGTTGTTGAATTTTCATATTCAGCTTTTAACTTGTCGAGAAATTTCACAAGACCACCAGTATCACAGTCGACATTTAATTGGTTGCTTTTAGGGACATTGTTGACATAATACTTTAAATCGTTTTCGATGTCCAGAAGAGAATGTGTTTTCTAAGGTCCGCTATGATTTTTTGACAGAGAATGTAATCGGACAAGCGCGATATTTTGTATTCGACTATGCATGAAGGTAAGAGCGAAGCGGATAGATCCTCTTAATGATCGAAGGAATGCAATAACTTCATAGACGAAAGCAGTGTGAAGTGGTGGAAAAAAGTAAAATGAGACTTTGTATTTTCTATTTCTTTCTGAAACTATAATACTTGAAGGTAGAAATTTTTCGGTTCAACAAATCGCTCTGAAACAAATTTCCATGTGCCTGTTGAAAATTGCTCACTGTGAGATGTGTGTCGAGTTGGCAACAACCGTATACCCTCTTTACATAACAGATATAATTGGGTATTCATTCTTGTTGAAGAGGAGTTAAATAAAAGAAAAATGGAATTATCCATACGAAATATGGATAAACAAATACATAGAATGAACGTCTGCGCAATCGAATCGACAAAAGTCTAAGGCGAGAAAAAAGAACGGACACAGTACGGAACGAGGTGGCGATTTTACGACATTGTCCTGTTAAAAACAGTCCATTTCCTAATTTCAAAGTTGTTAGATATCCAATAAACTTTGACTTTTCCGAAGCAAACTTTATTAGATTTTTCAGAATTTTTTCGCATTTTTCTCGATCTTCTCGCATATTACTTAAGGGTGGTTGAGATTTGATGCTTTCCATTGGTGATTTTCGTCCTTGTTGTTGACGTTTTTTCCTCGTCTTGATTTTCTTCCCCGGCATTATCCACCGTTTTCTGTTTTAGATTATTCTTATACCTTTTATTTATTTATTTTTGATATAAAATTTCAACTTAAAATTTTCTTCAAAAAAAACAAAAAAATCATGGCGCTCTCAAAGTGAAGAGAAAAGTAAAGTTTTTTTTTTAAATGACACTGTTTCTGACTGTACAAATTAAAACAATCACAGAGTTATCACATGCAGAACAGAGCGGTGTGTCAATTTTTACATATGTAACAATTGAGGTGACTGCTTAGAATCAAATTCATGCACATTTGTGAGTTTTCTCTTGTACGTGTGGCGATGACTTCGACTAGACCTTCATTCATCACAAAATCAAACATAATATCACCCTCTGTTGTTGAAGGCTTAGTAGTCTAATTAAGAAAATATAGAAAGACAACCTCGCTTGAATTCTGACACAAATCAAAATGTGTACCAATGCCAGGGAATACCAAAAATTATAATTGATTAAAACCATACCATAAGTTTGTGCACAACCTCGCTTAAATAAACAAAAAGTAAAAAGAAGGAACATATTCGAGAATATGTAATCTTAAAGATAGAATCGACATGTTGATATTACAATATGTAAATAAGAATAACAAAACCTTGATCACGAAAACAGAAAAGTATGTGTGTGTGAGATGGAGAGAGAGAGTCAAAATCTATCTATATGAGATGGAGAGAGAGAGTCAAAATCTATCTATATGAGAGTTATCTATCACCAGGAAATCTTGAGCTTGCATCAATATATTTAATAACTAAACGATAGATAACACAATAATTATCTTTAGGAATTGTGTTAGTTAACAACAATAGAGTTTTTAATGAGTAATCTGGATCTGATATCTAATCATTTATAGATTTAAAAAGTGCAGCTCGCTGTACGTCGTAGAGAGAACAATGTCGTAAATAGTGTTTTACTGTTTCCTTCTCAAACTGTAAACAATTTTTTGTCAGGCACTAGTCCTCTGATACAGAGATCATTATTTAATGACGAGCAGTTGCATCCCATTTCATAGTATAGTTTATCTATTTCACGTTTAACACATCCATGCCCCATCCTAAAATCTGAAGTACTTTAGTTCTACTCGTTAAATGTAAGCAACCAGTTAACTAAAGCAAACTTGTATTGTATACTAGATATTAAAGAAAGATTTTTAGCACTAGTAGATGAATAAAGAATTAAAGCGTAAAGTAATATGGGATACGCATAATACTTATAAATTTGATCTAAAACGGTAGATTGAAATTTGCTCTTATACTGATACATTAAATATAAAATTTTGTTACATCTTGCAATTACATAATCATTGTATTTTTTCCAATTTAATTGAGGTGTTAAAAAAAGACCTAAGTGTTTATGACTTAAAGCGTCAAAGAAAGCAGTTCCATTTATTATAAGCGGTAATGTGACGTATCCAATACTCGCTTACTAAAAGTCGTTGTTTCACATTTCTTAACATTAAGATCTATCTGCCAATACAAGGACCACTCATAAACACGTTTCAAGTCTTCATTCAAAACATCAGTTGCTTTTTCAATTGAAGTATCAGTAACGTGAAACAAAACATCATCTGCAAACAGCCTCTTTACTGATTTCAAATTTAAGACAATATCGTCAATATAAATGAGAAATAACAGGGGTCCTAAAATAGATCCCTGTGGGTCTCTACGATTAATCTTTCTCCTAGAAGAAGTAGTACCGTTCACTCGTGTTTCTAAAAATCTACCAGAAAGATGTGAAGGAAATCGTTTTAACATATTAGATGATACACCTTTTTGTTTTAGCTTGTAGAGTAAGTCAGCATGCTAGACCGAATCAAAAGCTTTTTTAAACTCTAGAAAAATTGATCTAGTTAGTATCTGATTTTCCATTCCTAACTCCACAGCATGAACAAAGTCAATTAATTGATTAACTGTAGAATTACGATGGCGAACATGAGAAGGAAATGAAGCTAATGGGTTATTTTTAGTTACATAATCATAAAGACGGGAATATACTACGCTTTCCAAAGGTTTTGAAAATACATGCAGTAAAGTAACAGGTGTATGATTATTCGGCTGCCAGCGTTTACCGTCTTTGAAAAGTGGAGCAATACATCCTATTTTAAATGAAGACGGACACCTTCCTTCACTAATGAATTGATTTCAAATATCTGCTAACGCCTCGTTTATGACATCACTAGATTCTTTAACCATTCTGCCACTGCCTTTTGTTTGCATTTAACTTTCATAATATTCTTTCCACCTCAACTGGACAAATTTTTTCTGTAATATCAAATTTAGTAAAGAAAGAGGAAGGATGTCGGAAGGAATAAATCTACACGCGTCTTTATCGCTCACTCATAATACAGGTAGATGCAAAGTGGTCATTAAAGATTTCAGCCTTAGCAAAGTCGCTGTAAATCAATTCTCCTGCAGTATTTTTCAATTTTTTCATTTGTAGAGTTAGAAAAGTAGAATGAAAAGTAGAATTAAGATCTTGAAAAACTAAGTAACGGTAATAATTGCAATCAGTACATTTATAACTGAAGATTTTCCTTTGGTATGAAGTTTGTTGAACAGATTTTATCGAAAGAACAATGTTTAAAACTGAATGATCACAGGAAAGAATTAACGGAGGTAGAACAGAAGAGCTTTTTATTAATGAAACATTATTAGTAGCAAACAGAATTTGACGCGGATTACGAATGTGTAATGGATTTTCAAAAATATTGGAGGATGGAAAATGGTCTTATCCGCCTTTTTTCTTTTTATTCCTCCTTTGTATTTACCTGCTCAAAATATACCGCTAAGCAGGTATGTGTACCCGATTTCAGACATCTGAGTTTCTGTTATCGATTTCTCAATAGAGCCCAGATTTCTTTAGAATAACTCGAGAACAAAAAGAGATAGAGAGATGTGTGGACAAAGTGTCTAAAGACGAATTGACGAATCGCAATTTTTAAGCGTAAAAATGATGCAACAATTCGCGTTTTACCCTTATTTTGCGAATTCGTACCGAATTAATGCGAACTGTATCGAATTCGTACCGATGCTCTTAAAAACTTTTCCGAATTCGTAAACGGAGAATAGATCAAACACGATGCTGATCAATTCGCAAATAATTCGTAAAATTAGTTTACGAATTCGTGTTCACTGTTTTCGGAACTAGATTGATTCGTAAATACGAATTAGCTAATTCGTATTACGAACTGATCCGGTTGAAAATGGATCTACGAATTGACAAATCCATTCTACAAATTCATTGCGAATCGGTGTGTACGCTTAATAGGCTACGTAGGGACAGGACCCCTTTCTCTCAGATTAAAAATAGATAGATTCGTCTCTTCTCATCGATTCGCGTACTTCTCATACCAATTCGCTGTTATTCTTACGAATTCGTAAAATACGAATTGATGTCAGGGATAGGACACATTTCTCTGAGGTTAAAAATAGATAGATTCGTCTCTTCTCATCGATTCGCATACTT
>CAJNOQ010006943.1:0-12925 GCA_905250885.1 Didymodactylos carnosus
GTACTAAATTTGCCGAAATATTGCAAGACAACAAATATTCAATACCGAGAGCGGTCAAATCGAGATGGAACAGTCAATACGACACCGTTTCAAAAACAATGCAAATACCGTTGAAAATGTTGAATCAATATCTGCGAGATTTGAAACAAGATTTTTTGTGCATTACACAAAAAGATGAAGCGGTGCTAAAAGAATTTCTATCATTGATGTGTTTACTCGCCGAAGCAACAAGTCGAACGCAATCCCAAAACGGTCCGTCGATTAGCATGGCTGCACCGAGTATCATTGTCATTTATTTTGATTTGAAAAACGAATTAAAAAATTGTGTTTACACGTCGTCATTGTGCAAACGACTGATTCAGTCATTGATTGAACGATTCGGTGGCATGCTTGAATATTTTGACATACAATTGCCGACCAATCTTAAGAAGAAGGAAATGTCGGATTTGTACAAAGACAAAATTTTTCTTCTAACGCCATTCCTCGACGCGAACTTTAAACTGAATTGGATATCATCGTCAATATTGTCGGACGCCGTGAAAACTCGTCTATGTGAAAACATTAAAAAAATGATTTGTGAACTCGCCGTTCAATTGCACCAAGAACACAATCCGTCGACAACAAATGAAAAAGGCGGTGGTGACAAAATAGACATTGGTGGCGAGAAAAACATCGATGATGCTGACAACATTTTCAAGCACAAAAGAAAAAGTTTATTTTCTTATTGTTCGTTAAATGAAAAAAAGAAGTCGAAACTAGTCGATGCGCGTCTACAAGTCGAAGCCGAAATATTTCAATATTTACAAGACGACAGCAAGGGACATATCCTCGATCAACGATCATCGTACCCATTGCTCTACGAACTAGCAATTAAATTGCTGAGCGTTCCAGCCACATCTGCGCCGGTGGAGCGGGTGTTCAGTCACAGTGGATTTTTAATGAGAACACAAAGGGCCTCTCTAACAAAAACAATGTTGTCAAAACTGACATTTTTCAAATGTAACTTTCATTTGTTACTTTGAAGAAGTTTCAGTTTTATGTGTTATTACTGTTGTTTCTTAACATTTGTCTCTGAAATAAAAGAAAAAAAAACAACCGGAGTTGAAACGGAGTTGGAGTTGGATCGCAAATTTAAAAACGGAATTAGAGTTAGAGTTGAGTTGGAGTTGAACTTCGGCGGAGTTGCCCAGCCCTGCTTTTTAGCCAAAGAAGCACCGAGGGTTTTGATGTCTTTGGTGAACACTAAGATAAAACGATAGGAAGTTTTAAATAAAAACTTCGAAAGAATTCAACAAAAGAAATGATTTCGGTCGAACCCTTAGATTCCACTAAGCTAACTATTTATTTACCGAATATAACAGATCACCAAAGATCACTCGAATGTAATGCGATGTCCTCCGCTAACCAAATAAGTATATAAAAAGACATAAAGTTAAGAACGAAACAAAAAAGTTGAAATCGGTAAAGAAGAGTAAAAAGTTATCGGGTTCAGATGTTGATGGGTCGGGCCAGGTTCGGGTTATGTTTTCTTACCGTGTACAGGTCTCTACTGTCTGTATATTATGTAATAATGATTTTTTTGCCATTACTGGAACCGCACATAACAGTTCCGAAGATCGACGCGAGACATATCTAAGGTGTTTTCTTCCTGTTGCAAAGGTCTAGTTCGTTTCTTTCACTAAATGGTATAAGATGAGCGTTACTTGTAAGAAAATGAAGACTCGCATATAGACTGAAAGTCGATTAGTGACAGACATGAATATTCAGAGGACCAAATGAATGATGTTAGTTCATATTTTACTGTATCTGGAGAAAGGTACTTACCTATACATCAACAAATAATCTGTTAATGTACGGTATGATAGATCAATAGGGAACTGGGTTGAATATGGTCGTGTAAACAATTTCATGTTAAAAGAAAATAATCCACGAGTTAAAGTAATAAACCACTGACGTACAGCTTCGTCATGATCCCATAGACACGTCTCACCTATTGGTCGAGATAAAGGAAAAGCTAGGTTAAATGAAATCAATTCTAAAATCAAGCAATTACCTTGTAATTCAACAGTTATCTTTCTACAACGTAATTGTGATGGTTCACAATGCATTATTTGTTTAAAGGAATCTTTATATAAATGATCATGACGTACAATTATTCTTAATTGATCATATGCGGCATTAGTTTTGCACATGTGCCGAAATGCTTGAATTTTCCAAGGTAATTGTCGATACATCGTGTAAGTTGTATGTATGAAGTTTACCTTTGAAGAGAAAATAACTGCGTGAAAATAGCATCACCGACTTAGCTATTCTTGATTTGTTTGTTAGTGCGCTGCATAATAATTTAGAATTTTTCAGAGTTTGAAAAAATTCTCGTAGCGTATGATAGTTTTTGGTTGGTTTAGCGATCACACCAGATTTTCTGAACAATTAGGCAATCATGTGAACAACCCATTGCAACAGACTGATAGGTTATAGTTTGCGCTCACAGGTTTCTAAATTATGTCATTTATCTTGTAAGAAAAAATATGCCTCAACTGTGAATTGAACCCAATGTATAGCTTCTCTGCTCGGTTGCTCTATCACTGTCAAATACTGCTCCTACTTTTTGTTCGATTTATAGTGAAACTATTCTCCTAATTATAGATCGCGTCACATCTGTCAGTTATTGCTTTTGAGATTTTCAGTATTAGAAAACTTATCAAGTTACTCTAGCATGTAGGTCATTTACCTTTTTCGAGGTTGCTGTCTCCGAATAAACAAACTTTTTACATTTCTTTATATGGTCAACGGTATAGCTGTGGTCGTAGGGAAACGAATGGTGCTGGCAGCCGTAGGGGTACTTTCTTTGTGTTGCTGACGGCTCATAGTCATCTGCCATTTCTCCATAAACAATCGTAAGATTGGGCTTGTCGTTTATTAATGAAAGATAACGGATCTCTCTACTATATTGTTTAAACAAATGACATTTATTACATAAATGATCGTAAGATGTTAATACCCAGGATGATAGAGTTCCGGAAACAAAATAAACTCTGCCTTTTTCATCAATTCACTCTTCTACTCCCGGACAAAGAACATCGCTCACCCATCTTGTGTATCGAATATTCGGTACAACGTAATATAAACGACTATCGGCTTCATGTACACGAATTTCCCAATCATCCCGGCACTCTTCTTTGCCATTCGTTTTATAAACTCTGCTTCCGATTGACATAGAGGACAAAGGCGGCAAAGTAATTAAAGCCCGCACTTGAAATAGTTGCCTAGTTGTCGGAGACGGTTCACAACCATCGTCATCGACATACCAACTAATCGGTTCAACTGGATCACGTACAAATAATTCTGGTATGTTACAGAAATAATCAGCCACCTATATATAGAAAGAGTTCGCGTCAATATATAGAATAACACATAAGATGACTTTATACAAAATGACTACTCACGGTCTTATCGAGTATCAATAACCGTCTCCCCTCCGCCCCCCTCTCCCCGCTGAATTTTTCATCGAGCGGATTCTAGAAAATCGTCCAGAACTCAGAGAGTAAAAGTTCTAGAAGGCTCAAACTTTGGATTATAGGTTTTCATACATGCTGAACAAGATAGGACTAGTTAGAAGCAAACCTAAGACATCGATTGAGCATGGGCTTATGGTAATATGTCGTTTTTCTCGTGCAATAGCTCCTAGAAAAACATTTTGGCGAAATTTTTTTGAAAATTCCGCTGTATAGGGCATATTCCGATCTCTTTTGGCAGACAGAATAGAAGACCAGTAGTCTTCTATTTGGCTTTTAAGCCATATAATCGGCAGTGATCTTATAATAGGGGAAGGTGTTCTATTATTTTTTAGTCTTGAAGTATAGCCGTCTATGTCAGCAATCCCATGTGTGAGACTAATCAAAAGATTGAATGACAAAGTTTAGATTCTATTCTCCAGCATCAAACACATAACGATACTGTTGATATTTCGTGGTCAGCATGATCTTGACAGGAAGTGTAAGCTTTTTCGTAAAGTTGAGATTACCTGTAAAGAGATTGGTACTTTCGGTTTTAATATTAATGGCACCTTTTCCTTTTCTAACTTTTTGACTGGAAAATTTATTTTAGGAAGGGAAACTGAACTGTGATGTTGTGATTGAACCGGAGTGGCAAGAAACTGTGTTTTGGGACTTTGTATTCGTTCTATTGTTGTATATTCTGTTCTATTTGGCGCTTCGAGAATTTTTAATGTCTCTTCAAATTCTGATTTTACTTTCTTCAACAGTGGTATCGTATTGTGAATGAGTTTTAATAGATTAGCATGAGGAGACCCAGGTGAGTTAGATGGCAATTGGAAGTAAGAGGAATCCTTCGGTGTGAGTATTTTACGATGCTTAAACAATAAGCTCGCATGAGTTAAACCAAGGGCAACTGTAAGAATATGTGGTATTTTCATCGGTACTGATAATTGTTTACCATCTTGGAATGGAGAATTCTCTTTCTCATTTGCGCTAGAAATGGTCCTAAAATACGAGTCATAATATGTCTTCAAACTAGTGTCTTCATCTAACGCCTCAATTTCTGGACCACCTGGATGGTTTTCTAAAACTTGGCCATGTTGAAAATTCGTTTCGAGTAAAGTCGAAGAACCCAGACATAAATGGTGTAGATTTTGTTTTTCAAGAAGATCCACCAGTAGTGGTAAGCTGCTGTCAAAATGAGTATTACCTATAGAATTTTCATTGGTATTATGGATGTGATCGTTTATCGTTGGGAGAAAGCATCCTAAAATTTTACATGCAAACAAATTCCTCACGTCTCTCTATATTAATAGCTCATGTCAAGAATGGTATCGGTGAAGCAAATTGTTACGTACCTGAGGCTATAAGAGCCAGGACAAAAAGCCAATACTTTCACATTTACTTTCACTAAAAACTGGTGATTGATTGCATTCGGTATAGTCGATTAATAACTGTTTCCATGTAAGCCAATTATTTTTATTATCACCATCGAACAGAGACATGAATAAAAGTGTATCAGAAAATTGATACTTATCTTCTGCTTGCATCATGTTTGGGAACAATCTCTGTCTTAATTTTGCGTAGTCATTGGCTGCATTCATTTCATCATTGATCAACGCTGGAAGATTTTCGTAAACGATCATTTCATTATCTATATATTGTATTGCATTATCTATATATTGTATTGCATTATCTATATATTGCATTTTATCTTCTACCACAGGCTGAAAAACAGATTTTTCAACATCAAATGATAAGTTTTCAAGTATACTGCATGCTTGATCTAATGTTTTATGTGAATAAGCAGATAAAATATTAATATCTACAAGAAAATAATGTTCGCATACGTGATTACGCAATTTTGAACATGCAAATGTTATCCATTGTGCAGTTAATTGCTTTGTTAATAGACCATAATTTTGTTCGTTAATAGCATCAATATTTTCCGTTTCACACAGCCATAAAACGGTTGTTTTGATAAAGTACGATGTTATGCAAGCTTCTTGTTTACTATAAGAGTTGTTTAATAATCTTGTAATCATTCGTTTCTCGCTTCCTTATTATTGCTGGATACACTAATTACCTACAAAGTGAGGACATATTTTGATTTAACGAAGAAAGTTAAATTCTTGACTTTGACGATTATTTCAAATACCAGACAGAATGGTATGATCAGTTTCGAAATATCCACATGAGTCGCTTAGCCACGATAATACATTTCATCCGTTGGGTGGCAAGTAGTTCGTTTGAGAATTTCAGTTAAGATCCTTTTTGATGTAAGTAACCATTTGGTAGAGTCGATTAAGGGTCTCCTTAGTCGAACAGCTATTTTTATTCCAGAGCATCAGAACTTGATAAAGATTTCAGAGAATATATGTCTTACTCTAGAATGATGACACTAAAAGTTTGAACTCGAAACCTTGTGATTCCAAGAGTTATATCTAGGGTTAAAAGTTCGCGTGGCAAAGATTTGTTCACCAAGCCAAATGATACAGACTCGGAACGGTCTCAAAATATAGTCGACGACTTTTTGCTTGAACATCCGAATTTTTGAAATTTTCTTTGTTTATTTTCCGAGTAACTTTTTACTCTAATCAAATTTTTCTCCTTGATAAAGCGACAAAAGAAAAATCTGAGAATAGTTCGTTAGAGATTATCAACTATGGTGAATCGAATGGGCACTTGCAGAGACATGTGTGACATATGCTTTTGTATATACAGGAGTTATTCTGCTATTTCTTTTCAACCATTCTGGGTATTTCAGAAAATCGATTTTACGGCCGTTTACGGGCCGCGTTGAATCACCTGGGTATCTTAACTGAACCACCTGTCCAAATCTAACCGAATTTCTTTTTTCTAACTTGTGCACCCTCTATCCCGGTAACCACGCAACAGATAAAAGTGAAATTTTATTAAATGTACAGACCGCCTTGTCCTGCTAGAAAGAAAAGTTTGAGCTCATTTCATTTACTCGATCAGAAGCTATACGAAAAATGGAGGCCGAAACGGAATATCCAAAAATGGACGATTTTTCTGAGAGCTTTTAGAACTTTGATCATTTCTCTGAAATGAGACATCGCTGGAAGATCTTGTTTGTACGAAAGCAGCGACGTACCCAGGATTCCAGTAAGAGGTGGGACTAACGTTTTTTGGCCAAAGAAAACAGTAAAAACCCTTCTTGTGTAGTATTTTTATTTTCGATTTTAATCAAAATATTATTTTCCACTGCGAAATGAAGAAAACGAAATTCCTGCAGGGTGGGCCCTTAGCCTAGTGCTAGATACGTCGCTGTATAACTGATCACCGCGGCGGTGACACATATGGGCACATGTAAGTGAGAGCATTTATAGGCTGAAACTATTGATTTTCTCCGAAATTTTACACGCTACATCGGAACTTTGGCATAAGCTAGAGCACTGATTTCTTAGATCGGCTATTTTTGCACAATCAGTTCGATTACTCATGAAAGAGTTCTTCTATGCATGTTTCAATATTTAGGCAATTATGTTACAGCAGCAACAATAAGACTATCCAGTGACATCATAAGTGAATAAATCCATATAAATATTTATGATAGATACTTCTCGCAATACCATTTAATATTCGTTCACTATACGTACGTTGTTTCGCCATTATAAGCTCAACAGCTGAGAATGAATAACGAAATTCGAGATGTTTATAACATTCGCCGGTTTTTTGTGATGGTTTCGGTATAACATGCATATGAATATCTTTTATTTTATTATACAATGAAATTTTATTTGTTTGTAAACGGTTTAAAAACGGCTGAACATCTTCTGGCCAAAAATGTAATTGTAGTGATGGTACTAAGTCACATTCAGCGGTCTTGGATGAAAAACTTTTTCAGACATTCAAAACTTGTTGATGATTCAGTATATGTTTATACTTTAAATAATAATCGATTAGTGCAGCTGCTTATTCAGAATTATCCTGCGAAAGTTGGACGTCATACGCTGGACCGCACAAGGCTAGCATTGTTTCGAAAAGATTTGGGGTCAAAATTGTTTGAGATGCATATGGGAATAACGGCCTACATGTTTGACATATGTGTGAACAAATATCTCTGATACCTTTAGCATTATGCATAAACTTATGACTTCTTTCATTAATACTTCTTCGTTGCTTACGCAACACAGTTAAATTTTTCAATGTTACATGCATTTGATTGGCGAACATGTCATAGTTGTGATCTG
Organism: Didymodactylos carnosus; assembly: GCA_905250885.1. Classification (NCBI taxonomy): domain Eukaryota; kingdom Metazoa; phylum Rotifera; class Eurotatoria; order Philodinida; family Philodinidae; genus Didymodactylos; species Didymodactylos carnosus. The sequence continues at coordinate 7,715 of CAJNOQ010006943.1, forward strand.
AACTAGTCATTTGTATACTCGCGGAGTCAAGAAAGGTTTGTAAATTGAACTTCATCCAACCACAAACTGTCGGGATTGTTGAGCAATATTTTTCTTTCATTTGATAACCATTTACATATAAGTTATTGTCAGGACCACCTGCATATTCCAGTGAATTTAAATGCACAGCATTCCATTTGACAAAGACAAAGCCCGATACTTTTTTGGATGAGTCATTGAGAGAGTAAGGACTGGTAGTAATTCATCTTGACGATACAAATCACCATGTTTAACCATAATATCAATGTCCTGTTTACGCAAGCATAAATATGTACTATAGCCTTGCTCTTCCACTACAGAACCTGCAACAAAATGCGTTTCCATTGCGGCAGTTAATGAATCTGCTGATGTAGAGAAAGTAGTACTTGTTTATGTATATATTTATTTATATATATATAAATGTTGGTTTTTTCCGCTTTTAGTGAAGAAACATGCATGATTTAGTGGAAAAAATCATTTACTTCTCTTAATGTATAAGAAGTAAGAAATGGATACTATACCGTACAAAAGACGAAAGATAAAGAAGTCTTGTCACTTCAATCTATACCATTTGTTTAAAAGTGGATTAGCATAACAGGTATTCTTTCACTGAGAGAGAGAAAGAGGAAGGAGAAACACAATCTAATGCGCTATTCTTATTCGAACTTTTATTTTCATGGATATATTCATATCCAACTTAACGAAACATGCACCATCTTCCTTTTGGAGTTTTGGTGTACACTAATTGTCGTTCGATAGTCTGTTGCCTGCATTGTCATCAGGTACACTCATATTTGTCAATTGCCACTTAAAGGACTTTGATGCTTGATAAAGGTTATGAGGTACAGTGGGCAATTTTGGCTAGAGCAGGCGGACATGAGCCATTAATTCAATAATAATTTTTGATAGAAAAGAGCTAGAGAGCTCCGGAGTTTGGGCGTTGTATCGAATTTCCTATGAGTCTCGGGACTGGAGCCCGGTGACTATTGGTAGGCTTGAAGACGGATGGAATGTGGCTAATCGACCATGCTGAGTCTCGTGTCAATATTTGTCTTTAGGAAAAACTTTAAAAATCTACTGAAAAGCCAGTTTTACGAAAATCAGGGTCTTTTAGGCTGTTTTCACCTAATATTGAAAGATTCATTATTCACTCAAAAAACATCAGAACGAGTTCGGAATTTCAGAAGATCGAGTATTTGAGCTATTCTATGTACTGTTTATAGGAGATCTCAAAAGAAACGTTATAAAACCCTAAGGTTTTCCAAAAAAGGGTTTCTGCAAAATCCAACAACAAAAACATGCTTTTCTGATTTCTCGATCGTATAATCACATTTAGCGGAGGAAATTAAGCATACCTTGAAATTTTGAACTTGTTCTGATGTTTATTGAGTGGTCAGTGAATTTTTTAATATTAGGTGAAACAGCCTGAAAACGCAGCTTCGTAAAACTCGCTTTTCGGTAGCTTTTTTTAGAAATTTTTCTAAAATCAAATATTGCCATGAGGCTCAGCATGATCGATTGCCTATAGTCCATGCATTCTCAAGGCTAACAATAGCCGCCGAGGACCAGTCCTGGAACTCCCAAGATCATGGTTTTTGGAAAACCATCAGTACAATGCAGAATCACTGGCGCTAATTGGCGATATAGTCAATGGTAGAGCACACATAGACGACTATTGAACGAAAGGTTGAGCTCGATTGGACTTAAGCTGTTTGCAGCGTTTACAAAATGCTGCATAGTGGATTTCCCGAAACATTTTTAGCATAGAAAATTTAAAAATGTTTTCTGGAAAATCAATGTTATGTATGGTTCGATGCAGCTCGAAGAGCTAATTCTGAATATCACGTTGGTTGTGTGCTAAAATGTTATATTAGTCGCAAAAAAAGACATCTGATGTCAAAAACCATGGTTTGTTAGAAAATTTCCAGCACAATCCAGAAGCACTAGCGCTAATTGGCGCTATGGCTAATGGTAGAGCACACATAGAGGAATATTTGGCGAAAGTTTGAGCTCGATTGGACTTTAGCTGTTTGTAGCGTTTACAAAATACAGAATGATGCATTTTTGATACTCAATTTCAGCCTAGTAGATTATTTTTGCTGTAGTAGTTTGAGTTCAATCGAAATGATCTTTTCATTAAACTGAAGCTCATAGACGAATAATTCTTTTCAGATAGTTTTTCAACTATTCCAGTAAGTAGGTCATAAAATTAACTTTATCTGAGGATAGCGATTTTAAACAAATTTCTTAGTATGTGTTTTTCCAACGTACAACTTAATTTCTGAAAATGCTATTTCAGGACAAGATAGATCAAAGACAGAAGTCATTATTCCAAAGTTTAAACTTTGAAAAATAACGCTTTCGTTTTATGTCCGCCCGGCTGCCCACTGTGTGTGATGGACGATTTTGGTTATGAAACTGCAATTCACGTTGAAAATAAGTACCATTTACAGCATTCTCCTTATCGTGTATCGATTGGTAACTCGTCTTAATATGTTCAGGACGCATTTATCAATTCTGATCTAAAATTGAATTTCGTAAACGTATTAAATAATTGGATAAGGAAAAAACAAATCCAAGTAAAACAGACAAAAAGAAACACATGTACGTATATGTACGTAGAGCTACTATAGTACAGAAGAGAAATAGTACATCATTTACTTCAAATGAATAGTAAAAAGTGACAACCATCCTTTTCTTTTATGGTAGTCCCTAAACGTTTCTAAAAGCAGATTAGTATGTAGTATAACTTTGGTACTTCAAATTGATAATTAGAGACAAGCAAGTGTGTGGTTAATTATTTGGTTGTGCCCAAATGTACAGTAGTATAGATTCTACTCTGTCTGTCGATAAAACAATAATTTATTTAGCAACTTTTTTCCGTGAGAAAATGCGTTCGCAAAGTTTTTCCTTCTCCTACACGGTCCATTTTTTCGTATTTAAATAAACACTGCTGAACGCATTTTGTTGCAGGTTCTGTAGTAGAAGAGCAAGGCTATAGTACATATTTATGCTTGCGTACATTAAAAATTATCTATGCTCGCAACATACCGGCTGCCGAATGAGTCGCGCGAATCCGTTTATCATAATTCTAATTGTCTTTATTGTATTCATGTCATTGGAGAAGCTCTCGTGAATTACTGCATATTCGGAATCAGTAGAATTGATTACGTTGTACGATATCAAGATCTCATTGGAATCACGACATTTTTCGGACCAGAATCACCTCGCTGTACACCTCGCTGTAGAGATGTGCACGGATACCACTTTCGTACCCGTACCCGACCCGAAAATTGTTTTTCCACCCGTACCCGACTCGACAACTTTGTACCCGTATCTGACTTCTGCTTAAAAGTTTTCTCCTTATTGTTTTCCAGCTAAAAACTTTTGTTTTTCGGCTGAAGATGTCAAATTATCATTACTTTCTCAAATAATTCTTTTTTAAATCTTCATGTATGTTAGCTAAACTCCTGTGTTTTTCCACTAAAATTCTGTGGGTTTTCCACTAGAACCTCCGGTTTTCGGGTAAATTAAAAAAAATAGAATCCGTACCCGACAACTTCGTACCCGTACTCAACCTTCGGGTGAAAGACTCATTTCCACCTTTTCTATCAATTTGAAGTACCAAAGTTATACTATAGATTGAAGTGACAAGACTTCTTTGTCTTTCGTCTTTTGTACGGTATAGTATCCATTTCTTACTTCTTATACATTAAGAGAAGTAAATGATTTTTTCCACTAAATCATGCATGTTTCTTCACTAAAAGCGGAAAAAACCAACATTTATATAGGAATCGAAGTTGTCAAAAGATTCTAAAACTCACATCATTCGACTCAGTTTTTGACGCTGATTCTTAATATGATCTTTTCTTTTTGTCGGAAAGTCAAACTTTGATGCAGAAAAGGCGAAATCTTACCGAAGTGAAATTTCTCAACGATGGAGCAAAATTTAAAAAAAACGATATGTACTTATGCAGCCCATTGTCTAACGAATAAGATGAGATAACAGTTTCGGCTACAACTATTAACTTAACTAGATGGGTTTACAAAATAAACTAGTACCATTTAAAAGGATCCGATGTTGGCTATCAAAAGACTAATGCTTTCGCAGTCAATTCAACGTCATTTTTAGAATCAATTTTTGATGCTAAATCAGTTTTTTCGACAGGAAAAAAATGTTTCGAAAAGCTACAATCAACCTTTTCTTACTCATTTCGATGCGCTCTTTCTAATGATGTATGATTCAACCAGAATTTGAATTTCCGACACTTTAATAAGAAACATTTTTTACGATGAAAAGTTTTACGTTTTTTGTGTAGTCATGACCTTAAAATAACAGAACGGGCTGTCGGTTTATCATGCAGATTCGGAGATCTGTAAGCTTATTTAAAATTTAATGAAATTTAGAAAGGAAAAAGAGACAGATTGCCAGAGATCGATTTTTTAACCTTCAGGTGCCAGAACTCAAAATACACAGACTTTCGATCACGTCAATGACATCTACATCTATCTCAATCAAAAGTGAGCGAAACATCCGCCAAAACTATGGATAACTGGTTAGAACAGGAAAAGACATGCTTATTGAGACAGTGTCTCTCATACCAGTCTTACAACCGCACCTTGATAATCGTGATGGTGTAAAATTTTGCAATTGCAGTTTTTTCCCGTAGGAAGTGCGACGTGTTGCATTCCAACACAAAAAACAGATTTTTTAGTGTATTTAATTCAAATCAGTTTACCCAGTAAAATAGAATAAAGTAAAACAAGTCTAGGATAACTCCATTGCATGCTGTCATATCTGTCTGGCATCAAACGAGAAAATAAAAATGACACTAGTTTAAAGTAAAGAAAAAGTATGAGACATACAAATTAATATAAGGTGCATGCACGTAAAGCAAATTTCGAGCACTTTTTGTTTTTCGCTAAAAGGTACACCATCCGATGCAGAATTTGATGTTGATCACGAATATCACCTTGAAAGTTCAAAAATGTTTTGTTTTGGGGGGAGAAAATTCCAAAATACTGAAAACCTCCAAAAACTTCCAAAATTTCTTACTTTTCGAAAAATACTCATAACTTTTTCTAGAAAGCTGCTACCAACTCAAACTTTTTTTGTTAAATTCACCATTGAAAACTGAGTCTAGCCCAGTACATTTTAGCCCTGAGTTCCGAAAATTAAACTTTTTGAAAAGG
>CAJNOQ010006944.1:0-12925 GCA_905250885.1 Didymodactylos carnosus
TAAAAAAACACGGTCGACGTGGAAAGCGATTAGATCAAGAGTATATCCCATTATGAGCAATAAAAGATTAACAGCCTATTTCCCAATCGGGATATAAATTCGACTAAATTTGTTAAAAATTTGTATTCGAAAAAATAGTTGCTGGGCGCTTGATACACTTTTGATCAAACACAACAGAATCCGATGTAGTTTTTCGAGCTCTTTCTAATGGTGAGGTCAATTTTACCCCAAAATGTCGTCATTTTTCCTTAATCGTTTTTACGACGAAATTTCGTGTTTTATATCCCGATCGGGATACTACTTTTTTTCTATATCCCGATCAGGATATAGGAGGTATCCCCTTACTGTTTTAGTACATGAGCAAGCAGAAAAAAAATATCGACTATCGGACGATATAGCTAGCTACCACAAGCCGATATTGCTCGATAATATTTTTATAGCCAGATATTCTCACAGGCATTTAGTACATCTAGTTCAACTTCTGGTTTTACTAGTACAATGGCGGTCATTGTTTTTTTGAAAAAGAAGAAAATGTAGTAGTGAATTTATTTTAACGCCATTTCCTCATTTGCATTAACAAACTGTAAATAATCATTATTTCCAGATAGTCAGTCACTTTTAGAAGCAATTTTGCTTCGTTCTATTTTCTTGTTAGTTATTGCACAATTGTTGAGTCATTCATATTATTCACATACGTCAGAGTGAAGCAGTCATGTATGAATAACTCAACAGTTGTGCAATAGTTAACAAGAAAATCAACAGGTACAACATTCATTCTAAAAACAGAACACGTACCATGGGTGGTCCCGGTTTCGTTGATGGTCAAGCTTCTATTTTCTTGTTAGTCTTATAAACGGATATCTGACGTCAGATATCCGTTTATACGACTAGTGAGAGAACTATGCGTGTTCGCAGCACCAGCTTGCTTTAAAGGTCTTACAAATCCCTGAGCGACTATCCCGTAATGCATGAATCCATCATTGTGGGCGAATTTAACTACGTCCTTACGGTCTTACGCTAGTCCTGCTAAGCTATCCCTTCTTTTTCCTTTTACCGATCAACCTAATGGGGAATCCTCTTTTTTTCTGATCTTTTCTCCTTGGGAATAGTTCTTGCCATCTCACGTTTGATGGGGGTACGAAAACAAAAAATGTGTTTGTCAAGTGAACTGATCTTCCAGAAAACCGCCGTCTGAAGGCTTCTTGGCAGCTACCGCTATGATATTCAGATTCAGCTTAGTTGATAACTAATAAGCCACCGGGTTTGACTGGAAAAGCGATGTGACAGTTCGTTTTTGACGACCTGTAAAAACAGTATTTGTAGGCTTTCGTACTGTTTCTACAGTATATGTTCACTTGCCAAGCCTTATTTATCGAAATGTATTGCAATAGTACTTCATCTGAGGCAAGTTCCACTACCTACCTTTAACAAGGATTTTTTGTACCCTTGTTGTATATTTACGGTATTTGTTCTAATTAAAGTCAACTTTCCCCTATACGGCCTGCCCAGCTAACGGTCAACCCGCATGATTACAGTTTAATACTGAAATTCTCGAACGCAAAACAATCGTTTGTATTTATTTAAGGTTTTTATGTAGGTTTTCGTATATTCTGCGTCGATTTCTCTCATTTGTTTTTAATAATTACGAGAATAAATGGTAACTACCAGCCACAATTAAGCATTTTTTGTGCAAAAATGGCTTTGAAATGCTCGTTGGTCTCTTGCCATATTTCGAACACTATTTTTTCTCGGACAAAAATGGAAACATCGTCAATGGTGTAAATATATGATTTTTAGAGAGCTTTAAAAAACCGCATGAGTGCGTTATCAAAAACGTGAGTGCATTATCGCAATGTTTTAGTGTAACTCCTGATTAGAAAAACAGGCGAAAATAGCTGAGTGCGTTACCTGTGGACAGACCGTATAGTTATCAGAAAAAGGTTCAACAAAATTTTAACAAAATTTTAACGAACAAAAGACTGTGAACGTAGACCCGTAGCAGGGAATACAGAATCTAGACTATGCAGTTACTTTACTTGACATTTAACCGTGGAACAAGCACTGAGAAAATCAAACAACTTTTTTGTTGTTGTTTGTAATTCTTTTCGCGCTATATGAATACTTGATGTTAGAAGTAGACCATTTTTAAACCTTGAACTGAGTAAAAGTTATTCATAGTGCAATATACTTTTTATAGTACTAGCTGTGTATTTTATTTTCCTCCTGTTTAATGAGTGAGCGTAGAGATTTCTCAAATGTAAATTTTTTGCTATCAGTCATATTTCGACGTCTCAAAATATTTCGAACAGTCATAACTTTTCTTCGTTCGTTAGACTATTCCAATCACAGTTTTTATTTTATATCTCGTGTACCTAAATGATACAACATTGGTTTTTCATATTTTATAATCATTTTGTTGTTTCTGAAGTTCAACAAGAAGATTTATATTCGGCCTGACCCTTCGATATAAGCTCTCAGTGCAATCCCTACGGGATGAAACACTGTGGAATCGCTTTAATCGTACATGAAGGCTCTCTTTCTATTGATTACAATCCATGATAAAAACAAAGGAGCAGCATATCGATATGTCTGTCACGGTTTCCGACAGGAGTCACAAGATCACATTGCAAGGCGGAAAATAAATGTTTTGGATTTCTAGATTTCAAATCCATTTACAGTCCAAAAAATGTATTTAAAATCCGAAATACCGAGGTCTAAACACCTAAAATAGCATGCCAACATCTTTCTCATGAGTTGTGAGGCAGGCTAGGGGATGCTTTACTTTTCTCGCTATATGCTTTAACACTCATTAGCAATCGTGTTTCACAAAGGTACGCTGGAGAGGAGAAAAGATATTATGAGCCTCATCTAGCTTCGTAACGCTCCGGCGCCTTTGGTGTAATATACGCAGATAACTATATGTATAAGCTTTGACCGAAGTTCTAGCATCCAGATTTGCTCGTATCACTGCCTTTTCTCAAAATATTTACTTAAGGGTGCCCCCTCTTGTTTGATCTCCTTGAAATCCGGGGAAGCCGTTGTTTGATCGAGCTAAAATTTATCGCAGAGATAGAACACCGAACGAGAAAATGTCAGTTTTCACATAGTCGCATTACGACCGAAATCAAAGTTCAAAATAGGGCGGAATGTTTCTCAGGACAACAGTTAATACAGAAAACGCAGGTAATATTTCAGAATACTCGCTTAAGAGCTCGACGTTTTGTCGGCAAACCATTTAATAAAAGAGTTGCGAGGTAATGTGACCATATTCGTTTCTATTTCTCGATGATCATTCGCATATTGTTCCATCATTTTCTTAACTCTCATCACTGTTTTATCGTCTTCGATTCCATTGTGACGTAATTCTGCTCGTATTCGTTCCAGAAGCAATCCGTTCCATCCGTTCCAAAATGATGTAGAAGCGCGAAAAGTGATCCGTCCTACTGATTCACATAAGATATTCGCCCATCGGGGATTTTGTTCAAATTTTGCCTTATTCCCAATATACATTTGCTCTACTTTAATCGATTCCCAGTCAGAACGAAGAGGATTTACACGCAAACCTGCGCTCCAGACAGCAACACCACTGCCCGCCTGACGCACTCGTTCGTGATCCTCCGGTGTTGTAGCTTTTTGACATTGAAAATAGTTTTCAGCACTATAATATTCAACACCATTCACGGTAAATTTACACGGATCAAAATTATCGAGCTCATTATGAGCTTGACCATCAACGAAACCGGGACCACCCATGGTACGTGTTCTGTTTTTAGAATGAATGTTGTACCTGTTGATTTTCTTGTTAACTATTGCACAACTGTTGAGTTATTCATACATGACTGCTTCACTCTGACGTATGTGAATAATATGAATGACTCAACAATTGTGCAATAACTAACAAGAAAATAGAACGAAGCAAAATTGCTTCTAAAAGTGACTGACTATCTGGAAATAATGATTATTTACAGTTTGTTAATGCAAATCAGGAAATGACATTAAAATAAATTCACTACTACATTTTCTTATTTATCAAAAAAAAATTTTATATGAATACGTACGTTAGAGATGAGACGGCATGCGAAAGTTTCGCATCCTTTCGTATAATACGAAAGCCGTAGTATATTCTCTCCGTTAAAGCGGAAGAAAATGTAAAAGACTTCTGTTTTCTTTCGTTACTTTCGCCATTTTGGAACGAGTCATGATGAATATTTGTCTTTTCCGATCCAGATCTGGCTTATTCATTGATACGTGATTTTTGTTTAAATTAGCAAAGAAAATATTATCTTCACTACTATGAATTCTGGAAAAATCATTAATAAGATCAATAAGAATCACTTGTTCAATCTGCTGTACAGTTTTGTTATATTTGTCGGTATATTGAGGAAAATAAGTTAAATACTCTTGTAGCCAAATATTTAGACAAAATTTAGATTGATTGTTTTTGTTTTCCATTCCAACGGTACAAACAAGTACGATGGGCTTTTAATTTTATTCGATCATATGTTTTGAGATCACAGGCTACTATACCTTTGCCTTCAGCAAAACGCATTTGGTTCATATATTTCAAACACTCGTCGAACGACGAAAATGGAATTAATCGAGGTTTTTGTACACCGATATCAACCTCTAGTTCTTCTGGGGTGGTCATATCTCGTGTACCTAAATGATACAACATTGGTTTTTCATATTTTATAACGATTTTATATTGGGGATGAAAACGTTCAAAAAAATATGCATATTGTTGATTTAACTTTGACTAATCAAGATTAACTTTTGTTGTTGCTTCCTGCCATAACTGTTCGTTTGTTTTAGCACATTGGAAATACATTTCTCGAAATTGTTTTATATTAATTCGACTATTACCACTAACATGCCATTCTTTTTTGAAATAGCATACTTTAAAAAACGAACCATCTAATTTTTCTGTATAATATGTCCAGTGAACAGTACCAGCAGCTCGAGCAGAAGAAAGTGGTTCATTATAATTCCAAAATTTATAAAATGGTAAATAAACCAAATGATATGGTGGGTGTTTCTCATAGATTGTACCACAGTTTTGTTTTAAGAGTATTTTTTGTCCTTCAGTGCCGCGTGTCCAAATTCGACTACCATGCACTATTTAGCACAAAACAATTCAGCAGTTTTATCAATTGATATGTCGTACTTTGTTTGTAACAGTAGTCGGGCTTCTGACCAGTGTAGATTAGCAATAATTTTTGGAAGAAGTATCGAATCCATTTTTGTATGTTGCTAAAGAGAGAAACAGAATCCTATTTTTATAGATATTTGTTATCTTTCGTAACTTTGTCTCTGCTGCCACTCATACACACCTTGTAAACGTAATGGTGATGCAAGACTCTGAAATAGTATGGTACACTGTTTCGATTATGGCGACTCTTGATATGAAAGTCGGATTTTCTTGAGCTAAAAAGCTAAAACAAACTAGACCATTTTCATCTCACATGTTTTTCTCAAGTTCTTAGCGTGGTTGTCGTAGAATTTAGTCTATAAAAGTAAACTTTGTTTAACGTATCAGAACTCAAGGAAAAAATACTACAAAAACATTTGCATACGCGTCTCTGCACATTCAAAATATGAAAAACCGTAGTTTTAAAAAAGAAAATCACATAACTTTTCTATTCTGACAACTTCCCGGATTGAAAAGTGTGAGAGAAGCCTAAGTTCTACATGCATTTTTCCCAGTGAAATCGTTAAGATTACATTTGGTCTAACGGCCAAGAAAAAAAAAAGTGCGTAGCCTTGTAATGGGCTAAATGCACTTGGAATACACTTAGACTACATTAGCGCTTTAAACTTCTGCATTTATTCAAATCACCATCGATCTGAGATTATAGATTACAAGGTAGATAATGAAAACAGAGATCGATAATCAAAGTATTTCATATTATAAATAATGATTATAATGCATTGTTTTTAACACAACAACGATCGAAAGAATTGAGACCATTGAGTTCTTCACAGAGGAAACGCTCGAACCATACTGTTTCAGTTCAAAATCAATCCTCGAATACATTCAATTAGAGTTGAAACATACACGGATTTTTAGGACAATAATATTAGCATTGTTTTTTATACGCTTTCCCTTAATTTTAAATCCCCACTATTTCAGCTTTTTTCAGACAGATATGCGTATGAATGCTTTCGTCTATCTTTCCTTCTACTTAATTACATAATATTTGTACTTCACAGCCAATACAACATTACGTTTGTATAAGAGTTCAGCTACTGAAACGAAATGCCTTGATTTATTTTGACCATTCAGCCTTTTACATACACGATGCAATTCACATCATCCTAGTCAGTTTTTAACATTATTAAGCTGAAACTAATCACACTGTAAATCTAGACGAACCCTGTATACTGGCATATGAAAAAAATGAAATTAAAAGACAAATAAAAGAGACATTACTGACGCACGAACAAAAAAAGTTAGCCTACAATGATATTTCATTAAAGACAGTGATATTCGTTTAGACAGTCTAATAACAGTCCAGAATAGAAAAATGTAACCGTCACTTGATTCTATACTACATATTTTTCTATGTTTAAGTTTTTCTAGTATTTTCGTTCTCCCCTGTTTAACTAGTATATATATGCATCTCTTTTCTAAATTCACAGTCATATTAGCCTGATGATGATACTGTGAAGTATCGAAAGCTCGCTTTTTGTGTAAAATGATTTTACAAAAATGTTTTTCAATTATATTAAATATACTTAGTTTTATAAGAAACGTAAAAAAGTCAAAGAATGTCAAAACATTATTAAGAGAAAGGAACGAAAGAAATAGAAATGTCCAGGGAAAAGAGAGAGGGAGAAAACAAATAATCTTATACAGAAATTTCGATCAAAAAGTTGATCGGTTATAACTCAGGTTATAACTCGACTACTTTGAACTCCTACACTGAACTAAAGACGTCTTAAATGATAAAGACAAAATGAAAGAAGGCTGTAATCTAGAACGCACTATCACTATACTAGTCAAATAAAATCGTAGAGCAATAAAATGTGGCTGAATTGTGGTAATTGATCGTTTCAACCGATTCTGACAGTTATAACTAAGGTTAGTAGTTATAACTATGGTTAGTAGTTATAACTATGGTTAGTAGTTATAACTATGGTTAGTAGTTATAACTACAGTTGACAGTTATAACTGCGGTTGATCGTTATAACTGAAATAACTTTTCGATCAAAAAGTTGATCGGTTAAAACTCAAAAGTTATAACTCAGGTTATAACTCGACTACTTTTAACTCCTACACTGGTATTAATAAACCTTTACTCTTTTTTCCCACTTTTAATTCCAGGACGTCCAAATGCCGAGGTATTAAAATATTTAAATTATGTGACAAAATTATCCGCACCAGCTATTCCTGCAGACAAATTAGCCAAAGCTTATTGCCAAAAATTAGGCATTGATGAACATATTTTATGGGAAATAATTGATAAAGCGTCAAAACAAACAACATTAGCAAGAGCAATAATTCGTCAAAAATATTTGAAGAATTTTCATGAAAATTTTACAACTGGTGGAGAAAATTGGCCATGATGTTCGAGCATTTGTTTTAGGTATGCAACAGTATTTCAGAGATAAAGATGTCCCTTCTGAATCGTCTCATAATCGAACAAAAAAAAAACTTTTTTATATTCAGAAATTGTTCATCAAGCAAAGCCAGCCGGTGGTTATACCGATGCACAAATAAATGAATCGATGAATGCTCTAATGCGTGGTGACAAAAGAAAAGAAATATTATCAATGGATGATCAAATCATTTCTACTGCAGAATATTCACAAGTATTAGCCGATGGTGGAAATGACACAGATGATCACGATAATTCAGAAGGTGTTCTAAAACAATAATCATCAGCAACAGGATTACCAGAACAACATAGTACAACGCGAGGAAATACACGGGGAAATATACGAAGGAATGGACGAAGCAATGGAAATGTTAATGAACGTAGAAGCGGATGTCGAAGTAGAGGACGTGGAAGTTACAGCGGTGATCGAATTTCAAATAACATCTGTACAGCAGTGGCAGCAAAATCAATATCTATTGATCCATCTGAACAACGATAGAGATTATGATTCAGCATAAATATATTTGTATATACAACAAACAGTACACAAATGAAAACAGTGTCTCAATGTTTTATTTTTTATCTACTTTGTGTCTTGTCGTTATTTTTTTCTATTATTTACCTTACTTGAGCAAAAGTCAAATATTACTCTATATTTCGTGTATCCAATGTTTTTATATGTACAGCACTTATGTTTTGTTCAGTTTTCTATGTAGTCGATCATTATTTTAAAATGAAATGCAATAATGATAACAATATTCAGCGGCTGTTATCAAAATTTGCTCCTTGATCTAAAATTAAGCGTAGAAAACCTCTCGTCATCCAGGAAATGATCCAATTGCCTAAATTTACTAGATCAGGCTTGAACCAGTATAAGAGTTTGTTGAATGAATTTTAACATTCAGATATTTTTTAAATTTTTGATGTTTCCCTAATATACCCTACAAAAAGCATATTTATTTCTTAACTCACCAAGTCAGTAATTGAATACGGCAAGTTCTAGATCAATGACGTCAAGAGCCTCACTTTATACGAGGAAAAAAGTCGCCAAAGAACAGGCTTACTATAAATATGGCATCTCGTTGGATGACATAAATAAATATCTATTATTAGCAACGAAAGATTTTGATTCTGATAATACGTTAGTACCGCATGATGGAAACGAAAACGTTACAGTAGCTAAAGATCTTGACACGTTACAACTGAATACTGTTATTCCATCTGTGAACAATGATCTGGATGAAACTAACTCAATGGCGGACAGTGAAGAACCTCATGAGTAGATACAGATTAAATGCTGTGTAGAACAACCACAGTTAATTCTGCTCTTTTGTTCTACTGTTACAAATTTTGAGTCGAACAAGAAAAATTCACAGGCAAGCAATGAGCCTATGTAAGTAGATCCTTTTTTTCTGATTGAAAAATAGAACCTAAAACAAACTGGTTCGTTTAGGGACACAAATGAGAAAGATAATCAGTTAGACTACATTGATATCAAAGATATTCCAAGCAATCGGTATGTGAGCTCTGCAACTTTAATAAAACTGAACCTAATCAATCAACTTATAGAAAATAATAATAGAAAAATGGTGCTTTGTCTAAAACTTAACGGGCAGTTAAATGTGGCATATGTGTGGATCCCTTAATTAGCTCTGGTTTCGTCCCGTTTGTTTTCTGTCATTCTACTCATTTTGTAACTATTCATTTTTTTCTATCAACTGTGTACTAATTAATATCAATATAATTAATCAAGAGAATGTAAGAAACTATTCGTCCCGATTCGTCGACACTCACTCTCACACCGCCCCTCCCGCCTTTGAAATTCTTTGATGTATATTCTTTGAAGTGTCCGATTTGTCGACGAATTGGGACGATACCTAAGAAACTGATATATGGTTTTATAAGTTACATTTATTTTATTTACGAGTTACGATGAAACAGATAATTTTACAATATTAACACATTTGCCACATTCAACTGCCTAATTAGACAAAGTATCATTTCTATCTTTTCAAATATTCCTTCAGTTTATTATCACAATTGTTGTAGACTTTCTTCCGTTTGACTGCTTGTGTGAAAGGTTCTCTATAACGTGTATGATTATATTCATTTTCTTCTTTTAATGCTTCAATAAACTCACAAATATGTGGATGAACATCAAAATGGTGTTTCAATCGATTATGAAAACCATCGACATCATTATTTTTTCTCGGCTGATCAATAATAATTCAATCATGAGCATTTCAAATAAATGATGGAAATATAGCGTGATCATCAACATATGCATCTGTCAAATAATCATTGAATGTTGTGGCTGCTGGATCATCTGGTGTATATTCTGACATAATATTAGCCCATATTTCACCATCAATATATAATATGCAATTTCTTACATTCTCTTAATTAATTATATTAATATTAATTAGTACACAGCTGATAGGAAAAAATGAATAGTTATAAAATGAGTAGAATGATAGAAAATAAACGGGACGAAACGAGAGGATATCTGCTATTTTATGTTCTGTTCCTTGTACAACCCATGTGGTATTATTCGCACAAAAAATCGATGGCTTTTCCGTGACTTAGCGTTCGATTGTTGCAGTCCTTTGTGTCGATTAGTCAGCGATATTTTTGGGACTTTTGACGATTAGCCGTAACTAATCGAACGATTTTTTTTATTGAACGGAGATGCTTTAGATAGACCCCTAGCGAACGGTGACTGACAGGAGGCGTGAGCTTTGTTGTAAATTAAAAAGCCATCGAAGGTCATTCGCAGATATAAGTTTCTGAAATCAAGGGACCGAGCGAGTGCAGACGAGCTTTACCTTGTTGTTATATATGGATGAATAATGCCAAACAAAATGGTGATTGAAAAAATAACACATTTAGTTGTCTACCCAATCAACCAACAGAATTTTAGTAAAAATTCTCCACACTATAGTGCTACAATAACTATAAATAGATGGAAAGTTATCATATTTACATTTTTGTCGTATCTCTGAGTCATGTCGTAATCAAAATGATCGCTAATTTTCTTTGTAAGCAAAGGTTTTGTTAATTACAGAAATGTTTTCAAATCGTGTCAAGATCAGCATCAAGATTTTTTAAGGCAGATTTCTCAGAAAACTTGACATGATCTTGGCAAGAATTGTTGAGCATTCTTTGAGATCAAGAAACTTAACAGATCTTGTGCAGATAAACTTTCCGCAAGGCGTAGGATTCTAGATTACATATAAAATTCGTATAAAAGTAATGAAATGTATATTGTTCGCCTCAATTTTTTAATGGTAATCACGAATTTTCTTCAGGTTGTCTGAAAATCTAGTATAAAAGGCTGAAAATATTTCACAAAGCGAATGTATCTATTTTTGTTGGACTGCTTAAAGTGTCGGTAATCCTACTACAAACTCGTACTGCAACAGTAACAGATAACTGATATCGAAAATCATTTTGCTGTAATTGAATGTGAGAGAATTCTAATCTTTGATTAGTTGTGGTTTATCGTATCATCCACTCTGAGCATGTGGTCTTTTTGACGTGCATTTCAGTCATAACCATTGATCAGTGCGACGTATCATATCGAGGCTGATTGTTCTTAATGGAAATTAGAAACCGTCACTTTCTCCAGTGCGCCATTTAGTAAGTAGACACTTAACACAGCAGAGCATTCATTCAATTTTCTTCTCTATTTAAATAACGCATCAGATTCTGTCCTCTTTGTTCTAGTAAATGACTTGACAAGAAAGAGAATATCGAATAATTCAGTTTTTTCTGCTCAGTCTTTTGTCAACAATAGCGTTCTGTCAATAGTAAGAAAACATATTTCTCTGATTGCTTCGTTGCAGGTAAGTTGTGCAATTTTGCAACTGCAGCACTACAAAATAATGGGAAAAATGTGAATATAAAATACGCCATTCAACGACAACTGTTTATCGTTATTTCATTGTAGAGACGATTATTTTTTCCAACATGAGTGATATTCCTTTCTCGATTCCGCTTCAGCTCGAAGCGCTCGCCGATGAACTCTTTCTTGAAATCTTCAGATACTTTGAACCAATCGATTTCCGCGGTTTCTTGGGACTCACTCAACGAATAAATGGAATAATTCGAGATGTAAAATTAAACGTCGTCATTCAATGTCAAGAAGAAGAAGAGCTAGAGTTCCTGTCAAGCTTTGCTCCGACGCAAATCGTTCGTCTAGAAATGTTGGACTACTGGTGTTCGTTCGATCTGAGCACGCTGACCGAACTTCGCTCACTCGCACTGGACTGTACGTATCTTTCAGAAGAACAGTTGAATCAGGTAGGTAGGTTTGGTGGCGACACGAGAGTTATCTAAGAAAGAAATTAGTCAAGTCGATTCAGTAGATCTGTGAAAGACTTCTTATAGTGCTTACCACCGGCAACAGAAATTATACTTTGGTATTAATTTATTATATGAGATAGTGAAGCGGAGTTTGTACAGCTTCCAAAATAGATGTCGTATCGTAGCGTTGATCCACAAATCGACTTGCGATATTGAGAATTACTGTACTTGAACAGGACAATCCATCTAAGTTTGAATTCTCAAAGGAGATGTCCGGAAAGTTGTTCTCAACTTTCCTGTGAAGCTTTTTTTCTCAAGCACAGAACTTCCTTGAATTTCTTCAGTAATAATCTCATGCTGTGGAGACGTTTCTTATCCATGCAAAACGCATTTTTTTCGATGTTATACAGTTGACTTTTTGACTCATGTGCTTGAGTTTCGTATCTCAAGAAACTCATGCACATGGAATTCTTATCTTGAGTTTCTTGATCTGATCAAGTTCACAGCAGCTCTAAATTTGATATTCATAATTTCTCGAAAATTTATGTAACGTTTCGATACGTCAAGTATCATCATCAGACAAAGAATATTAAAGTACGACTACACACACTGTACAAGAAAAACACCCGAACAACACATCTACAATCAGTTCTTCTCTGTAGTTTACTTTCGTTTTATCCGTTCCGTTTTATTTTTCGCGTGTGTTACGGGTGTTTATCTTCTGTTTGACAGAAAAGAAAAGATAAAATTTTAGTGTTCTTTGTACCAATCACCCTTGCGTTCAGTTTTATTCTCTTGTACAGTGTGTGTAGTCGTACTTTAATAATCTTTGTCTGATGATGATACGTGACGTATCGAAACGTTACATAAATTTTCAATAAATTATGAATATACAATTTAAAGCTGCTGTGAACTTGATCAGATTTTGCTTCAAAATTGTGCTCATACGAAAAGACAATTATCTGAGTTTCTTGAGCCAAACTTTTCTCTTGTTTTTTTGATCTGCTTTGACCAATCAAATT
>CAJNOQ010006945.1:0-12924 GCA_905250885.1 Didymodactylos carnosus
CGCTCAAGTGTCGGGAGCTCAAGTGTCGTACGCTCAAATGTCGGGGTCGCTCAAATGTCGGGCGCTCAAATGTCGGGCGCTCAAATATCGGGCGCTCAAATGTCGGTTGACGGATAAACATGGTTGAGACATGACTTTTTTTGTTATCTTACTATAACTTTTATTCTTCTCTATTGTTCCTATTTCAGTTCTGAACCACATGTAAGCTCATTTAATTCCTGTTTCCCAATGCAGATGTCTTCGCGCAAAAATCCTGTTATGATAAAAAGTCTAAAATTTAAAAAGTCGTCTACTTCACCTAGTGCATGAAGTCGAATGAGAAAGGGGTCAAGCAAAAAGAAACTGAACTTGTGCCTGTAGGCAAAATGTCTCAGTGTATCAAAAGTCTCTCCTAGAAGTTTAACTATTCTGAAAAGCGAGAGGATCTTGAAGAAGGCTTTACTAGCTCTCTGACAAAGGAAAGAATCATTTTTTGGTGCAGATCGTTTCGATACCGTTTTTTCTGCCACAATACCAATCAATCAATCAATCAACAGGTTTTTTATTTGAACACGAATGTGTCTAGGCTGTTACAAAAAAGGGAAACTTAAATGAATGTAACTCCTATGTAAGGAAAAGATTAATAAAAAAAAACCAAGGGAATGTTGCACATAAAAAGAAAAAAACTTGAAACGGAGAATTACATGTTCTAATTACCGTTGTAAGAACTACATATTTAAATACAGTCTAAGCCTTCGCCTAAATGCTCCTATGGCAAACTGGGATATCACGGATCACGGCAAGAGGTTCCAGTCGATACATGTACGGGGAAGAAAAGAGTGTTTTGTTGCTTCTAAGCTTGTTTTAGGGATGGTCTACTGGCACCGATTATTCAGCCTATCCGACGTCCTGCTAGTTAAAGGTTTGATCATGTTAAATCTTGAGAGAGCGCTGTTTCCTATTAAAGCTCTTATTTGAAGTTCTAAACAAGAAGGAATGAGCCATTCCATGAAAAATTTGATTCCCTATCCGATAGTATAGGTCTCAACATTTTTTGAAAAATATCTTGATCGTATAATCTGTCAGCGTCTATACGCATACTTGACTAAAAATAAGTTGCTTTACTTCTTACAATTCTGTTTCCGACATGAAGATTCAACGATAAATCAATTAATACATTTTCTTATTCATTATTAGTAAAGAATTTGTCAACAAACTTTTAACTAGAGCAGTCTTTGTAGACTTCAGTAAAGCATTTGATTTTGCTTGATACGCCGGTCTTTAGAGGTTCATCACAATTTGACAACGAACTTCAAAGTATTTTATTTGAAACTGAAATTGAAGTTGATCTACGAGAAAAATCTAGTCGTCCCGCTAATATTTTCGATTTAAGTTCATTTTCAACTGAATCAGAATCACTGTTCGTGATTGAAACGCAGTGTCTGATCAAAGATGATTATTTTCATTATGATAAGTGTGAAAAGATTTGGAAAATGAAATTAAACTTGAAGTGTAATGATTTTCCTATCGATTATAGGCGATTTGCGAGTATGCCTTAAAGAAGGAGTTTGTCATCATTCAAGGATACATGTCTAATTTTCAATGAACTAATTAACTTATTTCCTGCAAAAAAAATGGATTTTAGCCATGAAATTTCATTGTCTTAGACGTTATCAATATTGCACAGAAACAAATGTCTCTACAGCTATGTGAAATTATGAATAAGCATTAAAAATTTGACTTAAATACATAGATGACGATGATGAATTAAACCAGACAATCTTGAAATTGCCTTACGGTCTGAAGGACTAGCTAAATTTTATGGATCGATATTTAAATATAATGATATTGTAACTAATTATGAAAAAGTACTAGAAATTGATCTTCAGAAATCGAAACCAAAATTCACAGAATACTGAGATTTGTACAAGACTAGTTAAAATACATATTGAACATAGGCGTGATTATGGTTCAGTATTAAGTTAATTAATCAATAAAATAGGAATACATGTTGTTGCATAAGGGATCCCATGATGAAAGACTAATGTTAGATTTTTTCTCCTATTTTGTCTTTTGAGCTTTCGGTTTTTAACTGTTAGTATTAAAGTTTGTTTTATTTTATAGTGTTTTTTTTGCACGGTTTAAAGCGTTTTGCGCCGTAACCTAGACAACGTTTTGGATGCGCAAAAATACTCTATAAAATACTATTTATTTTACAACCATTAATATTAACAATTAAAAAGAGGAAACCCAACAAAAACAACAAATTTTTATTACAACTACACAAGAGCACATGTGACACGAAGGTAATTTCTGAGTGAATTCTTGCTTTTTATAGCTGAAACTTTGAGAATAGACTGGATATCAAGCCGTGTATCTGCAGTATAAATATCAGTTGAAAGAACAATAATATGGAGAAGTAATCAAAAAACATGAGGTGTTCGGTTTACTTTGACCAGGGGAATATATCAGTATATGATATATATGATCAAATAATTATTTTGTAGTGAGAAGAGAACGGTATCATACAATAAGATGATTAGATAAAGTAGAAGATAGACAACAGAAGCAAGAAAAATAAGATATGTAAAGGCAACTGGGAAGACGACATCAACAAGGAAGAAATATGATTGATTGTTAATCATCTGCATACAATTATTTTTGTTCGCGTACACACTTGATGTATTATTTTATGTATGCTGCTCAGAGATTTGGCTCTCAATGAAGGCAACGAATGCATTGTACACTTCGGCTTTAGACTTGCTACGGTCGTAGGCAAACGAGCCGCTTGCTGGTATGCCATTGAGTTTCACCAGGTTGAAGACCGGATGATAATATGAAGCTCGGTATGTGCATTTCATATCGCCTATAAAATGAAATTAAATGAGTAGGAATAAACCCTAAAATTTTATATGATTATCAATAGTAGCAATGTAGTTTTTGCAAGACTGTCTGTTCTTTGTATATGTCATACCTTTCTGTAGGGTAAGTCCAACATTATTGCCACAACCCCAGAAATTATCATCTGATTCGACATGATGCCATTCATTCCATACCTCGTCACTATTGCCGCCGAAGTTCCAGTTCTGTTCGCCTGACCGAATAAATACCTGCATGGATCTTAGTGTCAGTGTGTTTTTATTGTTGAAGGAGTGAACAAGTTGTGCAGGGTAGCAACGTAGCTTTTACGGGCGGTGCTGATAAAACTTGATAGAACTCACTGTTTATAAGACCATCACGATTGTGCTATTTATATGTTAGAGAAGCTCTTCTCACCTATGTATTTCACCATAAGAGTGAAATAGAACAGAATGAGTCAGAGCGAAGGTGAACAAACACACATACATACAGAAAGGAAAAATGACAATATAAATGACTAAGAATGTACATGCTGCTGGGTTACAATGACGAATGCTTAAATTGAAGGAACAGGATGGAAAAGGCAGAGACAGGAAAAAAAACTTGACTAGATATCAGTGTCTAAATGGTCAACAAAACTGTTTTCCAAAAGTGGTGTGCTCAAAATCGGCGGTTTGTGAGATGAATAAATAAGGACTATAAACTAAATAAAACTAAAGATTATCACATTACAAACTGAAGTTATTATAGCATAATTTTATAGCGTTTATACCACACGGCTCGTGTCATTCAACTACTCAGAAAAAGGTCAATTTTGCAGCACTATCACATATTCAGCATACTGATATGACAGTTAGCCGTGTTTGTAGGCATGCACCAGTTACAGTTAACTGTAAAACTGTAGAACCGTAACTGTCATAACTGTATAACTGTAACTGTGAAAACTGTAACTGCTCATAACTGTAGGCAAATATTCTAGAGTGTTTAGTTCTGTACGATTTCCATACATTTTAAGAATGTCTCTATTCTTAAAATGTATGCGGAGAAGACTAATTCACTCTAGAATATTTGCCTACAGGTATGAGCAGTTACAGTTATCAGCAGTTTTACAGTTTTACAAGTACAGTTAACTGGTAAAAAACTGTAACTGGTGCATACCTACGTGTTTGCGTTTTACTGTTGACTCATTCTGCTTCCATTTTCACCCTCACTGTCCGTCTGTCTATCTGTTTCGCTGCTTTGAATAAACAAGCACATAGGCATTATTCGTGACTATCTGACGTCGATTGATATTGGACGAAATCTCTTCGAAATATTGATCATTAAATGAAAACCATTTGTCGTTCACTTTTCTAGCAGTGGCTGTATAGTGCCCACTGCTCAGACTTCCTTGATGATTTGAAATAGCAATTAAGTCATAGAGACTATCGTCCGATGGTTGGGCGATCGCATATCGTCCGAGATCCAAATTGTTGAATGGAAATTCAATGAACGTATCGATTTTGTCATTTGAATTGTTGTACGTAAATCGTTTCAGTTGAATAACGAATACTTGAGGCATTGGAGAACATAGATCTGATTTTTGTTTTGCTACCGTTATTTGATTACACATTGCACAATAATAATCACCGTCCAAATCGGCTTCTTTAAAAAAGTCGTCTAGCAAATATTCTAGTGTCAACTGCTTTGCATGTTTGCCGCTCATGAATGAGGACGGTGGTAATGGCAGTGGGAGAAAATTTGACGATTGATCATTCGGATCGGGCATAAAACAATGCGAACAGGTGACTGTCGATCGAGTTTTGATAGAAAACAATTGTGTTACTATCGATTCATTACTGTCGTCTTTGAGTTCTTTATGCAATGCGTCTAGCAGTGAATTGATAAATTCTTGTGAGTCTTGTTGCCCGTTATCAGAGAATATTGGTGCTGAACGGTTGACGCGGTGTTTCAATTCTCGAGGTGTTACGGACGAGTTTTCACCAGACCACATTAATTTAATAAGATGCGCATATGCATATGATACAGTTTGGTCATCCGGAGAGTCACTGAACAGATTATCGAAGTGTTGTGTCATGGCGGTAATATTAGCTAAACATTGCAATGCACTATTCATAAAACATGTGTTACCGATGTTTTCCAAACCGCATAAACCGCCAACAGACGGATTTATTTTTGGTAGAGATTCTTCGCTGTCCAATTTTGGCTCTTTGTGTTTTTGTCTGGACAACTTCGGCGCAGAATGTATGTTCGAGAATCGAGCTGTTGCTGCTTTCCGAGTGTTAGCAACAGTCTGTCGCGTTCGGCCGTCTCCGTTTGGTTGAAGTTGACACACTGATAGACGTCTTAGTGTAGTCTGTAACACTGTGGAAGATGCGCATAGCTGCGTTTTAAGATTTTCGTCTAGATGTAAATTACTATCTTTTTAGTAGGCTTAGCTCTTGTTAGTTGGATCTTAAACTAAAATAAGCGGATGTTTATGCTTACCTTTTCTTTTCTGAGCCGTGAATCGCCGTTTATTCAGATTCGGCTGAGGCTATCTTGCTTGATCGGGCATAATTTGGGTTCTTTCTTGGAATATATTCGGCTGAACGAACATCGAATTGTTATCTCTTTCTTCTTCGAAGATGCAATTAGCGGAACAATCTACAAATCGAACAGCAGGAAAATCCCGTTGCCGGTCTACTAGCTAAAGCGTCAACGACATACTTGCCACAAAATTTGAATGACTGAATCGAATGGACCACCTGAGTTGACGCAAATATTCTAGAGTATTTAATACTATACGAAGACATTGTTGTACCAGAAGTGAGCCAGGAAACTCGCAAAAACCCCCTTTTTATAGCCTACCAGATTTAAAATCCACAACTGTTTTTCTAGATGGGTGAGCCGTAGGTGCGGAGTAGTGCTTTTCAAAGGCTATAACTAAAGCATTTACATTCTTTCCAAGTCAAAAGACTTGGATCTCTTTCCGACTAGAACTTCGGAACCCTCTCATCGATCAATGGAGAAAAACTAAATAGTGTCCGAACTGTTCATTTGAATCTACTGGACTGTCCACTGGACTTGGTAATATCGTACAGTAAATTTCAAATTTCGCCACCACTATTCGCAGAAAGTGTTTAAGTATGACCCGAACTGCTCAGAAGGCTATTGTTAACACTTAGCTGACTCCCGCTGACTAGTAGCGTTAGGTTCAAAATCCAAAAGATGCCTCTCAACTGCTTGTTGATTACTAATTTGGAGATGCTGTGATCAAATTCTTCTTCTTCTACAGAATTTTGAAATATGGTGGCATTGTAAAAGTGCCTCAAAATACATTCTTTTTTATTCTTTCTTCCGGTAAATCCCAGCAATAACTTTATGCGATACATCCCATATGAGCGCTTTGCTGCTCTTTTCTCTCCTTGAAAAGTTTAACTTTTCGTGATCTCTTGCAAAAAAAATCGGTGTCTCCTAATCAGTTAAAATAGAAGTTGGTAGATGACACTATTAGTAAGTGAGGTGGTAGTATTTTCTTCTTATCCTGTTCTGTTTGCTACAAGGCTGGTCGCGTCAACATCCTAGAAGCTAATCAGCTTATCGGTTGTGGGAGTTGAAGTGCATTTTTTGCGATACACCCGAGGATAATTTTTTTTTGGGCGTTCGTTTCATTAATAAAAATTCATATAATACTGACTTCTCAGATTAACTAATTTCAGCGACCAAATTAAACAATCAAATTTCGGGGCAAAACTAGAGACCGCATTCCTCGTATACCATTGCACATGAAATAAAAGGTAAACTGGCAAAGAAAAGAAAACTCTAATGAGTAATTTATTTACTCTAATTTCACAATATTTATTCACGCGTAATCTAGAATTAATCATACAGGACAACGAAATGAACACTTTAATACCTAGTCAGTAAACTTACAATATACAAAAAACAATGTACTCACAGTAGGCGTCCAGGCGGATTTTTGGTTAAAAACCGAAAATGCACTTTTTCTAAATTCACATAGCGTCTGATATATACTTTAGCCTATGCGCTATTTATGGGCGTTAAAATTTTTGTTTTAAGTGTTACCGCGCTTGGGAAAATACTTAGTCAAAAATTAGCTTGAAAACACAGAGGCAAAGAACAAAAAATTCGTACGTAAAACTAAAGGCGATATAGATGTGAATCTACTCACCTTCTTCTAATGATCAATGAAGAAATTTATCCATTTGGACTTAACACCTCGGTGAAAAAAATGAGTTCCGAAAGGAACTTATTTTCTGCACAGTTGAACTTAGTATAATGAGCACTCCCAATTGTCCCCATCATAAAAATACATCGAGCTTTGCTAGAATGTTCTTCAATATATACCGCATCCATACAGATAGTATAAATTAGCACAAATATTTCTGGGTCAATCAGTAAATATTTCAAAAATCCTTGGTTTTTCAGATAAAATGTCTTAGTCCGGGAACATTTTCAATAAAAAAAAATAAGATGATATTTAGAATCAGCGCGTAAAACAGGATCGAATGATGTATAAAAACGAAACGTTTTTCAGCAAAACCAACTTTTTCTCAGAAATTGTACGGAAATCCTTACTTGGGAATTTTGTACAAAAACGATTTTTTCTGTACAATTTTTTTCTGTCTATCCTTTAGGTTAACGGCAAACCTGCTCATCCGCAACGACCCAAAACTGCGAAAACAATCGTCTCCTTCCAAAAATTGTGTAGAGATATAGAATCAAGCGTACAGATCACTGAATCGATGTAAGGTTTCGGGATCTCAATCTACAGTTGTCTATAGTCCAGTACTTTTCAAGAACTCCCACATTTTTTCTCTCTTATTTTCCAGAAAAGCGAGGAATGAAATTTATTCAACCCCACCATCTATAGAGCATACACAAAAACCTGTAAATTTAGTTTTTACTTTTGACTAACGCGTTGTGACCGTTTTGAACCATACGTCCGCCTGCTCAAACCAAAAACGCCCTCTGTGGTACTTGCTCAGAAAATGAGTGGTAAATAACGCAGAATAATTCAGGAATAAATAATTAAATACAGTAATTGACTAAATATTTACATTTTTGAGAAAAACATTTCTGACCGTTAGTTTATGGCATAATTCTCGGAAAAATTGAATAATCCTGTTTTTTATCAGTCGCTGTACATTTGTCATAACATGACACACCCACCCCATGAACTTTTTTACAATCTGCTTCATCAGCTAAGCATATAAAGCAGAATATAGGTCGTATTTTTGAACGAGGCTTCATTACCAGATGAAAAGGAAATGGTATTAAAAGTATTGCATCAATATTTAGATGAATGTAAAGTTGCTTTTGTGGCCATTGCAAATAAAGTGTTCGACCCTGCAAATGCAAATCGAATGATTTGTGTTTATCGTTCGTTGCCATCAAAAAAGGATCAAGAAATTTTGGCCTACGGTTGTCTTGTTCTTGTAAATGAAAATAAAAATTCTGATGATCTTAAAAATATTATTTTCTGTCTCTGTCTAGGTTATCGACGCGTACTTGATTGTGATGCCATACCAAAGATATTTCATGATCGAGATTTTATCTACATGTTACGAGAACTACGTTTTGGACCTCGATCAACTGCAACATATTCGGATGCAACTGTCGATGAGATTACCCCAGAGAGTTCATTATGTGCTCTTCAAGATAATTTTAATGGAATAAAATACGATGAATTTAAACAATTGACCGAAATTTTCTTTAAAGCAATACAAGAAAAATGTCCCATTTTTGAATTACCAACAAATAATTCAGAGCGAAATGTTTATCGTGATGTGACAACTATTCTACGTGAATCGATGCCACTCACTTCAATACATCGTCGATTGTATGGTCGCTATAAGTTAATTATTGATGAATCAGAAGATGAAAGTGTCGTTCGCCTTTTATTCCAAACAAAAATTCTGGATCCGAATCGAACAACAATTTTCCGCTTATCGGATTTTCCCGATGATGTTGATAATGAATTGAGAAACGTTGAAATTCTATCGACAATTAAATTATGCATTGAAATCGGTAAGACAATTTTAATGGTTAATACTGGATGCATTCACGGCTCACTATACGATGTGTTCAATCAAAATTTCTCAATAATGGCGACAAGTGATACCCGAAAGATTTTCTCGAAAGTTGCTATCGGTCCTAAAACACCCGATGTTGTTGTTCATGAAGATTTTCAATGTATTGTACATATAAATCGAAGTGAAATCAACGAGGTAACGGCCCCGTTTCTGAGCCGTTTTCAAAAGTATTCATTTAGTATTCAAGATTTCTATCGAATCCAATTCAGACAACTTTCAATGGACGATCAAACTTGTTTGAAAAACGTCGAAGAAAAGTTGAAATCATTCATTGAACATTTTAGTTCAAAGAACTTCTGTGGATTAAATAATAATACTCTCTACTCATGCTTACTATCGATGATAGAAAATGACGAGAATGGACATTGCGGAGTTGCAAATGTACATCACCAGTATACACAATTGACCATTAAAACGAAATCGTTCATTGAAGAAAATCCAATCAATATTCAAAAATGTCTCTTACGTTCAGTGCTAGCCAAATTGATGCAACTCGTCTCACCTGGATCGATCATATTCAAATTACCAACATTTGAAGATAAAATTGCTCGATTACTATGTAACAATTATTTTCGTCAGCAAGAACATTTCAGTTTGGAAAATTTTATTCGACAACTTGTTACAAAATCATTAAGTGAAACTCAAAATGACGACGGTGAAACAATGAATAGAACAACGGATGAGTCATCAAGAGCTAAGAATGTTCTCATAACAACAAAAGTAATGATATATACACGAACATCATCGTACGTTATGAGTCTTAATAAGTTATCAAAATTTCGATTGCTCGGTAACAATAACAATGCTGATTATGAAATAATTAGTGGAATGACCAATATTCTAAGTTTGGTAAGTTTGGAAATATTTGATTTTAATTAAAATACGCAACAGTATCAAACCTTTTTGATTGTAAACGAAAACGTTTTTACTAAAGTTTGAATATCTAGACAGTAAGGATTCATGTGTGATAAGCATCTCACTTCTTGATTATATTAAATGATTGCAATCCAATACGGACAATTTATCCTTTTTTTGTGTTTATATACCAGTTTGCCAAGCAAAGAAAGTTCTAAAACTATGAATATTGACTTTGGTTCAATAGAATAATGTCATATTGAGTTAATTGAAACGAAAAAAGAACATATCGTATGCGCGATTTCAAAAGTTGTTCACGGTGTGTGACAACAATTTTATTTGTTGTAGACTGTTAGCGAAAATGCCGCTGAATTAGAACAAAAACTCCATGCCTATGAACAAGATCGAGATAAACACGTTCTAATTATTGTAATAAATGCTCGATTGACTCAACAACGTCGAAATATTCCATTTGTACGACAACTCGTTGATAGAACAGAAAACGGATGCAATTGAAACAACAATACTACACAACGAAAACATTTTATCATACTTATTCATGCAGCTTCTGATACGAGTACTAGCAAATCGTATTTTTCGTCGATATTCTTACACGGATGGGACTTTTACATTTTCGATACATGTACACCGGGAAGTGCATTTCATCTGCAGAAGATGCTACAAATTATATCTTCGTCGGACAATGAACAAGAAGAACAAGCCAGCAATATTCTGTGTGATTTAGATGTTCTATTTGGTAATTGTTCGTGGGATTTTTGTTCACGAATTCAAATTTTTAGTCATGAACTACCACGACAGATGCTCACTGATAAGAATGTCTACGAATTTTATCAACATGGTACAACTCTAGTAAGACGTGTACGATGTTTGAAACAAATTCTTCAAAAATCGAGTCAATTACAAGAACGAATCATTAGTATGTATCATGAATATATCTCAACGAGAAAAAATTCTTTAAACAAAACGTATATAACAATCTACCACATATCGAAAGGTATTCTATCTGGTACATATTCGAGCGGTCTCGTCGATTTCGTATATTATCAAATACGAATTTCATTTACAAAGTTTATTTCATATATTTTGAAATTTATTGTCAACGATTATGGTTTGGAAACATCGCCAGAATCGTTGACGATCGATTCGAACCCATGTTGAATTTAATCAATCTTTCGTCACTCGTTCTTGATGAGGATAACAATAAAAATTCACCATCACCGAATCAAGGCACATTTCAAATTGCTACACAATGTTCGTGTATTCCACAGACACCATTATATCAGGTGTTCCATCAACGAATTAAATTGCTTGCTGACGAAGTCAAACAAGTATTCATGGGAAAAAAAATTGCAAACACAGATTAGAAAATACATTTGTATCGTGTTCTTTAGGATTGATCGCCACAGTAATTCCTTAGAATTCAGAGAAACAAGAGAAGATATAAATTATCAAAGCGTAAAGATGGATTTCCAATCGTTCATTCATTTTCTTGACGAATTACAAAAACGGACGAACTTTTCTAAAAGTGTAACTTGAGGATTTTCTGGTCCTGTGTCTTTCACTATGAAAAGTTATTTCTGTATGTTTCATTCTTATGAAAACGGCTGTTCGACGGCACTACTAGCATCATGCAACTATCGAATAAGAACTATAATATGCCAATGTTTCTTCAATAGATGGAAAACGCCACTAGCAGACAGTTTACGATTTTTACCCATTGATAGAAAACATTTGAAAGCATGATTATGAGGGCAATTTTACCTGATTAGTCATTAGCTAAGTAGGTACATTTTATTTTTTGAACATTTTGACAATAATAAGGACTCCGAAATCAACTGTACTATCACTGTCCACTAGAGAGCTGTGGGTCCACGTTTTTCTGGACCCGGACCCGAAACGAAAATTTTAGACTCGAACCCGGACCTAACAATAAATTAAATCTTGGATTCGACTGGGCCCGAGTCTGGACCCGATCGGATTTAGACCCGAGTTTTTTTTCACTAATATCTGGTATTAGAAAGATGCAGGTCCATGTTGTTTTGGACCCGGAAAAAAATAAAATTGTAGACCCGGAGCCGTAGCTCCCTACTGCCCACTTCAGACAGATCGATCAAAGAGAATAGTATACATATAAGAGAACATTCTCAGATAGTCAGTTGATTTCAA
Source organism: Didymodactylos carnosus (assembly GCA_905250885.1). Taxonomy (NCBI): domain Eukaryota; kingdom Metazoa; phylum Rotifera; class Eurotatoria; order Philodinida; family Philodinidae; genus Didymodactylos; species Didymodactylos carnosus. The sequence continues at coordinate 11,979 of CAJNOQ010006945.1, forward strand.
CCTTAGATCATAAGTGCAACTGTACCTTTATTTTCTCGATATCTCTACCAATACTCAGGTCAGACTTACATTTAGTTGGCGAGTATCGCACCTAATGGCAATATAAGTCTAAATATGTGAGCCGGATTGGACAATTATTGATGAAGGAATTTAATGTTATTATGTTGTAATCTAAAAATCATACGCAACATTTTGTTCTTGATGGAGAACGGAAGTAAAGACTGGGTTCATATTCTAATTGTACCTCTATGTTGGGGTCAACCATGTTTTCAAAAAATTTCAGCTTGTCTGCTCATTTTCGTATCAACATACAGAAAAATTATCTGGCACATGATGATACTTCAATAGAAGGAATGCTGACAGTAAACAGGAGATAAAACTAAATTCATTAAGGGAGCAATAATGCTACTGAAATCGGACTAAAAGATAGAAGTAGGTGGTAGATATGAGCTCCGTGTTTGCTTTTGTTCTTGAGCTAGAACAAACTGCTGTATAAGAATTTACGATTAAAACCTGTAAAAATTAAATGTCTAATAAAGGCTCAAACTTTCAGATTCACACTGAAATTTAACGCATTAATCATCACAGAAAGATGAGTCTTATAGGAATTCGATTGGCTGTGATATCGAAAAATCAGACCCAAAAATGAAATTTCCTGAATAGTCCTTATCGACTAAGTATAGTCATAGTTCGAAAGCAATTGATTACCTGGGGAATTTCCCCCATTAATGCAAATAATCATGCACATTTTTGTTTTTCGTTAGAGAGAGTCGCAGAACATATAGACATTTTATTACTGTCCATCCAAAAAGTCGGTGCGTGTGACTATTTTTAATAACTCGGCATCAAATAAAGATAGAGACTTGCAATTTTCACCATTCGATAGCTAAGACTTGAGGCTATCTTCCCATGAGCAAAAATGAATTTCGAAAAAATTTTCAAAGCC
>CAJNOQ010006946.1:0-12923 GCA_905250885.1 Didymodactylos carnosus
CTTAATTCTCAGCTAAATTGTACCTTGCATAGATGTTTCTTTGCGCATCTACATGATCTCCACCATCTTCATCAATATTATAATAAAATAATTTTTTTCTGAGAATAAATTTTGTAGACAGCAGCTGTAATTCTTTCGGCATATGTTTTACTGGCAGAGCCAATATGTGGAACACGAAAAACGATGTTCTCATTCCTTAGGGATATTAACTATTCATCTTTTTTATCGCTATGACATTTAAATTCATGGTTCAGGTGTTTTCTAATCATCGACTCAACAAAACCTAGTGGGTAATCGTTTTTACTCGTTGTATTTCTAATAAACTGTAATTCTTGATCATTCGTGAGACAGCATTCTATTTGTAGATTTTCCGGTACAAAACTCTCCCATCTGCTCTTTAGAATAATGGCATTGATTCAAAGTATTTTCTTTTCTTTTCTTCTTTTTCCTTTTAATTCTACAGCAATTTCTTAGACGCCATGTCGATTGAGAATAATTTAAAACTGTGCATTCTTGAAGAAGGACAGTATTTTAATATATTTTAAAGGAGAACATATTCAGCTGCTGCACTCTCGACTGAGAACAATTTATAAACTTATTCATAAAGGAGAACATTTTCAAACAGTACAATCTCGAAGGAGAACAAACAGCCACTGCAATAGATGCTAACACGTAGTGATTCTGTGATGGTAAAAACATATTCAAGCTTCCGTATCCGAAACTTCGTTGCTTAAAAGATCATCTGACAAAGTGTGCAAGATTCTATAATATGGTTTTCTAGCAACATTAAAATACTCTTGAAAATCTATGCATCCACGCAAATATTGCTATTTGGTATGGATTATTTCATTTTCAACAACAGAAGAGAACAATACTAAGCAGACAACTTACTCAGTACAACGCCACATTCCAGTGCCATCAACTTTACGCGTACGAAGGCGATTATGATATGTTTTATACAATAACTGATCATCTTTACTAGTATCTTCAGTAGCAAATGGGAATGATACTTTTTGTTTCTCAGTAATGCTTTGCCAAGTTCATCGCTTTTATAAGGTGCACCATGTTGATCATCTTGGTATTCTTCAATCTTCTGAACTGCTTTATAGTGGTCTAAACAGTCTCTTCAGCATTATTCTTTCTCTAGTTCAGAGCTTTAAGACGCTTCTTAATTAGCCTCCAAATCGGTTATCTTCCAATTTACAACTGTTCTCCTTCAAGAGTGCACGGTTTATGAATGTTCTCACTTGAGAAACTATTAAGAAAATTGTTCTCATTCGAGAGATCACCATCTTTCACTATACAGAACAACAGTCTGTCTCTAGTTATTATTTGATAATGCTCGTATAAACAGAACAAAATATCACAAAAAGAAATAAAGAAGTTGTTGGACTGCCATTCGTTGTACTACTTGATCTTAGTTTTGGATATCATTGTGTCGCAATCTATTCAACCGTTTAACTATGTTAAAACACAAGCTGTGTGGTCCGCAAGAGCAATAGGTGTCCAGATCCTTTTGCAAATTTCGTAGCTCAATCAAAAATGGTGGTACAGCAGTGCCCAGATATCTCATTTTGCGCAGAATTTTGATCCAGTTGAGACTCAGGTTTTTAGGCCTGTAGTGTGGGTATTTGAACTTTAAGACAGTCGGTAGATAGAGGATGTTGTCTAGTATATGTGATGAAAAAATCTTGACTGAATCTCGTATCGTCACCGAGAAATAGACTCTTTAATTTTATTCCCGCATTCTCTCGGAACACTTTTGTCGTTGGACCTCTAAGACAATTTTCATAGCACCTAAAGAAAAATTCGGGAAGCTAAATAGTTGGATTCATAGGTAACTCAGTATGCTTTACAAGCAATACTTTTTTTCTCAGCCAGATAAGCTGAAAAAGCTTCAGGACATATACTTCGAAGGGTCCTATACAAACTGAGAACGTTAGAGGAAAAATGGGAAAATCTAAAAACTCTAATACGTTCCTACTTAACCCTGAAACGACACCTAAACTCATAAAAAGAACGTCGCATGTAATCTAGACATTTATTTGACAGGAATGTCGGATCCGTCACTATCACGTCTGCCACCACGTGATCACATGAAACGTGACTCAGTCGGCTAGTGGGCAGACAACGTACTTCAAACATGCAGCGTTCGTATTATTCTAAAACCAATGCGGCTATCATGTTGAGAATTTTAAGAATTTTAATAAAAACTTTTAGTCAAATAATAAAAATAAAAATTAAACAATTAAAACTAAAACATTAAAATTATAATTCGATATTTCGACCTATTAATACGGTCATTTTCAAGTATCTCCTCGTACAGGATGTTACATAAAGTTTAAAACAAAATAACTGATTGTATATTATCTAGTGTTTTTCTAATCGAGGCATACACATCACAAAAAAAGGCTGAAAATCCATGTGCATCACAAGGAGAGAAAGAAAACGAGAATATGAATGGAGAATTTCTATTTCTTTCTTCTCTCCTTGTCATGCACATGGATTTTCAGCCTTTTTTTGTGATGTGTATGCCTCGATTAGAAAAACACTAGATAATATACAATCAGTTATTTTGTTTTAAACTTTATGTAACATCCTGTACGAGGAGATACTTGAAAATGACCGTATTAATAGGTCGAAATATCGAATTATAATTTTAATGTTTTAGTTTTAATTGTTTAATTTTTATTTTTATTATTTGATTAAAACTTTTTATTAAAATTCTTAACATGATAGCCGCATTGATTTTAAAATTTTTATTCTTAACTTTGCCCATTAACTCGAAAAACGTTCGTATTATTCATTTAGTAGAAGAGAAAATTGACAATTAAATAATCCCTGTTACACTGGAGATGCCGCTTTCACCGTTCTGAGCCAAGTTCGGTCACTGATTCAGCTTCCAGTCTAAGTCTTACTATATACTGTAAAAGCTTCTAATTGGCTTAACTATGACCAAGATCAAGTTCTGTTTTTTGACTAATAAGAGCAACCAGAGAGTTTTATTTCTTATCATACATTCGATTCTCTTTTTCGTGTTTCTTGACGTTGCATTTACATGTTTGTTTAGTGGTGAATAAGTATTTTCTTTTAACAATGCACGTATGTATGACTGTTTTTCGAGTGTATGTATATACTACATGTATACATATAGTACTTTTGTGATGCAAAAACTTCTATTGAAACATTCTCAGTAATTATTGAAGCAGAGAACGGTAATAAATGTACGGTAAATAAAAGCTGAATAATCATACAGGATAATTATTAATCTTTTTTTCTTGTCTTTTCAGACACAAAATCAATAACTATTACTGTTTTATCAATAATATATAAAGCCATTTAGTTTTTTGTTTTTCATTAGTTCTTCTACATTAAAAATCCAGGTAAACATATAACATATTATTATATAATAATGAGCTCTAGACTCTTAGAACAATATGTATATCTGTTTTTATTATTTATTATCATAAATATAAATAAAAATCATTTTATTAATTGCGAATTTACAAGAGAATTAGTTGTTAAAAAAGACTTTTTTAATGGAATTAAACCAAATGAATTTTCTGTTTATGATACAAGCGAAAAAAATTTAAAATATCGTATAGATACAAAATGGTTTAAAATACATGGAGTTTCAATAACAGCAAAACCATCTAATGAAGAAATAGCTACTGTAGAAGCAAAATTAACATGGCTTTTATATGAAGCCAATTTTCGTATATTAGATAATGGTGTATGGAAAGATGGTACTATAAAACGTAAATTTAAAGTATTTTACAATACATATGAAATTAATTATGATCAAAAAGTTATCACACTAGAAGGTAATATTGCAAAGTCGTTTATAAACTTTCGCTGCGACATAAATTAGTTTTTTATGTGAGAGTCTACACCTATTATACGTCGAACATGCAGAGACACCGAGGTATAAAGAAGATTACAGATCTTCATTTATTTTATCCAAAGCTTGTTTGAAAAGTGATTTCTTAAAAACTCTGAGATTTTTAAGGCGTTCCTCCCCCGTCAGAAATCTATCTCTGAAAGTATGAGTCAGATCTTGGCCAAATTTTTAGAAGATGTCGATCCCGTTAAAATATGGTGTCTAAATTTTTTGTTTGGCTCCCTCTGGCACATTTTGTGAGATGTCGCCACAATAGTGACAAAAATGGGGCTATTCGTAGCTGCAAGTTTTCTCAGTAACAAAACGTAGTGGAGGGCTCGGACTGGTCTTACGTTGATGAAAACACATATGGTCAGAGACTAACAGAGCCGGAGTTTTGATATTTTTCTTTTCAAATTAATGGTCAGCGTCAAAAGTCCAAAATTCGAAAAAGTCTCATTAATTTGCATAAAGATATTTTTCTAATCACAAATCTAGACGGAATATCAAAAATCGGACTCTATTAGCCTCTAGTCACATGTGTCAGCTTCAATTTAAGACCCGAGCTCTCTGCGATGTTTTGTTACCCAGAAATCTTGAAGCTACGAAATGGTGTGCTTTCGAGATATGGTGGCGTCATTATCTAATGCATATTTTAGGGCTTTCAGCAAAACTCTCATAACTCTGGATTAGAACATCATTCAGAGCTCGAAAATATCTGATTTTGATTAGAAACATTTGCTCTATTTCCTGATATTATTAAAATAAATTTTGAATTTGTTTTTCTACTGGAAAGTAAAACTTTTGCGAAAAGTCAGGTTTTCAGAAAACTTTTCTAAAAACCAAGAAAGTCGCAAAACAAGAGAGCCGCACCGAGAGCCCAAAGACAGGAAGACGGTGCAATTGACCAGTTTTTTTTAGAATTTTTCGTTCTGTGCAGAACGCAAGAAAACGATCATGCTCTGCTGAGGAAAACCATGCTTTTTCGGAAGTAGGTGAATCATGACGTATAGTGGATTAATTCCAATGTACTTTTTCTTTGCGTTTAGAATAGATTACCTCTGTTTTTTCTAAAAATTTTCCTACATTTTTTTTCTTTGTTTTGTTTATATCGCTTATTTTTTCAAATCATAGGTGATGTATATAAATGGAATTTGATTTGGAAAGATGTTAATACAGGCAAAGTATATGGTCAAATACGGAAACGTGCAATATCATTAATTTTACCAAATGTTTATGAATTGTTTATGACAGATGATTTTCCTGAAGCATTTTACCTCGTTGGTGTAGCTGTTGCTGATAGATTTAGCTCTAGTAGTAGCAGTAGCAGTAGCAGCAGAAAGAACGGTTAAATAGATATTATTATTGGAAAATTATACATTGACGTTTTGAATTTGCACAAGGTAAAAAGAGTAATATAGATATTTTTTACATTACTTCTTATCTATACATTTTGAAATAAAATAAAATAGGTTACGAATTTTATCATGAAAGAAACCTGAACTGAGTTGATAACTTACTTATATAGATATAATTCATAGAACTATAACCAAACTAATACAACTGCGACACAGTTCAGTACAGAAAATATATACAACGTTAGGTTATAGGCACCATTAGAACAAGGTATTATTTACACAGAATCTCTCTGTTCGTTTTATTGTTGTTTCCTAACGATGACAAGTGTATCTTGTGCAACGTTCAAAAATAAGTAAAAGTGATTTTTTATTAAAATGAACAATCCTGTTCGTTGCAGTCGTTTACTCGATTACTACTACTTACATCTTATCTACTGTTCTACCGTATACTAGGCTTTGTACAATAGAGTATTTTCTTCTAAATGACATGAATCCCACCATTTTCTAATATTCCTTCGAGGATATACAAGATTGTTTGCAAAACGGCTGAAAAACGCTTCATCTATGGTACAACGTCTGCTATTCAAACGAACACAATTTCTCAAATGTTTTTTTTTTCAACAAGACTGCTCAACAAGATCAAATACAGAGTAAACAATAATCAGTGTTGCCCTGACTCAACTTTCGTTCTTGCTTTTAAATCAATCGAAAATGAAGACAAAAAAGCATTCTCAATCTTTCCTTATAGTTCCAGTAGAGCTCTTGCTTCATCATAAAACGCACTAAAAGAGACTATATGTGTTCGAGCGTCTTCTTCTCTTGCTCTGATATTTAAACTGATACATAGGAACACACAAATCCATTATACCTTGTTGCTCAGTCAATCGAATACTTATTGTGATCAAAATATTAGTAAATATGAAACAAAATTAACCGCAGACTTCGATAAAAAAATCAAACTGTATGAAGACACACGCTGCTTACTCATTATAATCTGGAATTAAAACAGCTTGAGACAAATTGATGAATGATGTTCGTGGTGAATTTTCAGCATCGTAAAACCAGTCTTCAAGAATAAGAAAAACAATTATCTCAGAGGCTAAATCATCTAGAACAATACAATCGATGTACAAATTTAAGAATATTCGGTGTAAAAGAATACAAAAGTGAATACACCAATGATATTGTTTTAGCTATGGCTGAAGCGCTCGATATACCTGTTTTCAGTGAAGATATTTCTCGATCACATCGTGTAGGTAACAGAGCTCCGTATGGACTCAAAGGACGGGGGCGATTATTTGACGGAATCGGCCCCTGCTTGAATTCCTTCGACACATACATGGTTAGATGCAGAATGAACAGGAGAACATTTCTAGCCACTCGGCAGACCTTAGAAATGCTCTCAGAAAAAACTAGGTCGACTTTGCTGAAACCAAAGTTCTACTCTTCTTTGTTCAACGATGACGATCCTGTGCTCCACACTTGACCACTAGCCACGACGATATATATACCATTCGATAGAGAATTTCCCGCACTACAATTTCATATCTACAAAGTAGTGATGAATAAAATTGAGAATACCAGCAGAATTTCGGTTTTTGCGCTCCTCATTTAGAAAATATGAAATTTCTCAGTGACAAAGCACAATGAAAAACAAGCGATATGTACTTTTAAAGCTCGTTTAATGGTGATTCTGATGAAGTGCAAAAACTGGCTCCATCTTTTCAAAGAAAAAACCAGATAGGTTTGCAAAATTGTTTCTGAGCTTCTTATAGAGGGAAGGGAGTCCAAGACTGATTGCTTGTTCGTTTTCTATATTTGTATAATCTACCGTTCGATATTGCTTTGTCCAGAGATCAAAAATATTATCATATTTTTACAAAAAGACAATAGAAATGGCAAAAATCAATTTTAAGAGTAAAACGATCAATAACGTATACGAAGCTTTTTCGATGTTGAATTGTTTTCTAATTAATACACCCGGTCTTGAAGACTCAAATTGTGTTGCTAGATAGAGTCAAGTGTCAGACAATTTTTGACAAAGTTTGGGAATGGTACTGTATTGGTTTGACCTGCTATACAAGTTTTAGTGAAGCGTATCAAAAATGAAAATTTCAAATTTTGCTCGAAAAATATATTTTTCTCAAATAACAAACATGTTCTTTTAACTCTTTTATTACCAGTTTATAGCTCGTTTTCCACTTTACAAAATCTAGTATAAACAATATCTTCACTATACTTCCTTACGGTTTGTCCAAGCATACGCTGTGACATTTTTGACACTTTTTTTTTCGCACTCATTTTTGCGAATTTAGAAGAGCTAATAAAAAGCGTCTCGAGCAAAGTTTGTAGAGGAGTAAACGAGCTACTAATTGTTAAAAAAGAATCTTTCCAAAGAGCTTTCCATCCCTCAATAATTGTGTTTTATCGTCGTGACGCTGTGACACTCGTTTTTCCCAACGAAGTTTGGAGCACTAAACATTGCTCAAAGGGTTTCATTTTCACATCAGACTTAGCTTTAGACATCTAATATAGACTAAGGTAAAAATAAAGCTGAAAAAATGTTTTCACTTTCTAAGAATTGTGTGAAAATCTTAAAACTTAAAACTTTATTAAAAAGCTGGTTCTGAGTCTAAAATTCAAAAGAAACATATCATCTTGTAGAGAATCGAATTCTCTATCGATTAGTATGGCCTTCCATTTTTATTAGGAAAAGTGTCTAGGTGAGAAAATTGAAAATACAGTTTTCAAAAAATGTAAAACTGGATTGTTAGTACCAAAATTTAACGTTTTTCAAAAACTACTGTGAGATTTGTAATCAACGTCAAAAACTGCATCTAGTGATATGCTCCTATCAGTTCTACCCTAAAATAATTTTTTCAAAAGCTTGATCAGCGAAGTCTCGAGTTACGTGGACAAGACGACTTACTGAGTTGAAAAACGTTTTTCATCTCATGTCGGTAAATGGTCAAACTATTTAAAAATTTATTTCTTCAGGACGATCATAGTTTCAAAGCAAAAATTATATATGATTAGATGCGCAATAAAATTCTCTATCGAATCTGCTATTCAGCTTTTTGATACTTCACATTTTTAAATGCTATAGGGTTCGTTGTATATATAAACGAACATATGAAATAGTCCGTCTGACGGTAGTTAAAATAAAAGCAACACACAATGATACTAACAGAGAAGGAAAAGAAGTAACAGAAGAGACGTAAATTCTAAAAAGGACTAGAGAATGAGAGATATGATTATTTCATTTTTATTTTAATTCTTTGAATGACGCATCCTTATGGGTATATCTCTTATTCTTCTCGAGCCATTTTTAGAATTTACTTTTATTCTGTTATTTCTTATCCTTCTCAGTTATTATCATCCTGTGTTCGTTCCTTTTATTTTAACTACTACCAGACAGACTATTTCATATGTTCGTTTATATATACAATTTTCACGTATAAATAACAACTGTCTTATCGAGCAACAAAATTCCAGTGTCAGAATTGAATTCTAAGATGCCTCACGACTGACATACCGAAGTTCTCCGACTCTACACGTAAGAAAACCTCATCTTTCAGTCATTCGTGCGTCTCAACTGACACTTTATAGTTGATACTCGGTCCTCATCTTATGCGTCTGTTCAGCCAAATTAACCCAAGACGCAATTGATACTTTATTCGCAGTTACAATTCAAATCCACATTCAAACCACAACCATTTTAACCCAAAGCACAACTATTTTGACCACTATTCAGGACTTTGATAAAAAGCTCGATAATCTTCATCAGTCTCAGACGGTAGTGACTGACGACACTAAAGTAAATCTACTCGAAAAACTAAAGGAAAGATATCGTTTGAAATCGAATCTGGAACGTTTGTTTAATTCGGAGAAAATTCACCAGATCGACAAAGGTTATATTAATTTATCAATTGTTGAAAAAGCAGAACAAGACAAAAAAGAATTGACGGTTCTTCAAAATAAACATCACTATTCCACCTATGAAGAGATCTATGGTGCAAAAACAGCAATCGAAATTGAAAATTTGTTCGATTCATGCAAACAAAGTCGAACGAAACATGTATTGGGTATCCAAAAAACTTCGGTGGCGGCGCCGAAAATCAAAAAAAAATAAACAATCAGCAGCGGCGGCGAGGAACTAGAGAAAAATTCGACGTCTTCAGCGGCGGTAGGGCCGAGAATCTTAGTTATCCATCGGTGGCGGCGGTGCACAGCTTTACCCACACCACCTCCATCTACCCTGGTTTGTACGCTACAGGCAATCTCCGAGGATCTGCCTACCGGCTAAACCTGAACTCCGGGAAGCTCAAAGGTACATGATACATACAATACACCTTAATCATAAGAATACATTTTTAGAAATTATTCATGATGTATGCTTGAAAAGAAATCCAAAACCTGATGCTTTTGTTCATGGTGAGCAATTTACTATCCATCCCAAAATACAGTGCGGTGGGCATTTTTTGAATAACTTCTGACAGAAATGAGACAGAGTCCTGCAGTTTACACCATTCGAAAGAAGACACCTGAACATATGTTTATGTACGCAAAAGCGAATTTTGGAAAAATTGCTGAAATGGATGTTTCAGAGGATCTTTGAAAAACTAGCTTAGGTTTTCCGAAATTCACGTAGTAATGTATTGGTATTTTTTCATGGACTGATAGCCTTGAGTGTTCTCTTCAAAATGGGAGTAAAGTGAGATCTTGATTTTCTGTGGTTCGAGCGTTGTATCGGATTTCCGACGAGTTCCAGGACTGGCACCAGATGGCTCTTGGTACCCTTAAAGACGAATGGACTATGGATAATCGACCATGCTGAGTCTCGTGGCAATATTTGTTTTTAGAAACCTCCTGAATAGCCAGCTTTGCGAAAATTAGACTTCATGTTAAATTCGTACTCGTAACGAGAGGTAAAAAGGCTTCCGTGCATCTAGTTTTGGTTGTTTTGAACTCGTACGAGTTTAAGAACATGTTACGAGTTCAAAACTGTGCTATGTTCTAAAATAGTATAGGGGAGGCTGTTTTGAACTCGTTCGAGATTGAAAACTTGGTGCTGTAGTGTTCATGTCCATTCACTCGCATCGTGCCGTCAGCCTCAGCCTCTCCTATACTATACATAACAGTTTTGAACTCGTAACGAGTTTACAAGTTCAAAACAGCTTTCCAGTCTAAAAGACGACGTTAGTATTTTTGCTCTCGTAACGCGTTTAAAGACTACCTTCCGTGGGATAATGAGAGAAATGAGCTCGGTTATAATAAAATTATATTTTATTTATATAAATGAGAGTTTTGTGCTTGGAAATTAATTTATGAAAATTAACAAATGATTTTGTGAATAGCAAAATATATTTAATTAGAAAAAATTGTTTAAAAACAAGAAAAGTACTAGATTACAATAGCTTTTCACTAATATTGAGTCTTTTGTAAAAGCTAATTTAACTTTCTTGGATGCATTTCACTTCTTATCCCATTTGGCGGTGGAACTGAATGAACACTTTCTCCAGCATACTTTTCCATTTTCCATTGTCAAATCTTTTGCTAAGTCGTATAAATTGGTAAGCTTTTTATGTTGTAATCATTATATAAGTTCCCATTCATGCCCCCATCATTACAAGCTCAATTAAATCTGTTGTTTCATAACATTTCGTCGAACTATACTTTACTACTGACAAACCATTCGTTAATTTTCATAACTTACTTACGGAGCTCATTCTCTCTTTTTATCGACAAAAATAAAATTAATCGAGCTCATTTATGTCTTTTCAGAGTATAAATTAATTTTCAAGCTTAAAACGCTCATTTATATAAATAAAATATAATTTTATTATAACCAAGCTCATTTTTCTCATTTTAAAGCCACTAAACACACCTAGTTCAAATATCTCTTGTTTCCGAGCTCATTTTAATTTCGCATCCTATCGAAATTATAAAGAAATATAATTGATCAGATCGTTAGAGGGTCATGCAAAAACAAAAATGAAAAGAAGCAAAATCTTGCTTGGTGTTATTCCTGCTTTAAAACTTTATGTCATAAAGGGTTTTGGCAATGGCAATAGTGTGGATCGGTTAAATTTCCTTCGTGGTTTTCGAACAATACATGCGTACGAGATAGGACCTCTAATATTTTCGCCTACTTCTTGAGCGACGGTACCGTTATTTAGAAAGAGTTTCAGACTGAAATTATAATTATAAAGTTATATTCTTCAGGAAATTTTACGGTTGAAAGAAATTCAATTTTTTTTATTGAGTCGGATTCTGGCTGAAAAGTTATTATCCCCACAGTATTCTTTTGACAAAGTCTCTTTCAGACTAACAGAGTCATGCTACATAACTTCATTTTGCATTCAATTTATTTTTAACGCATTTGTTGATCTCTTCGTCAAAAAGACATTTTTCTTGATTAAATACATAAAATTACAAATTAAAAACGAAAGTTTGTGTTCTTTTTCTTTTTATATGTCAATATTTGCCACACGTTTAACTAATTCGTCAAAATCATAATGTATTTTTTCTTTTTTATTATCGTGACGTCTTCTCGTTTTCGTTGTTGTATCTACACTTGTATTGCTTTCAGTTGGATCTTGTTTAATAAGATCAGGTGTCAATAGCATAACACAATGCGCAAACCAGTGATATGATTTAACCAACTGGCAACCTTCATTCTTTAACTAAAGACACATAAAACACTAGGAATATAGAATTTCTCTAAATGAATCGTTTTGCTTACTTGGGCAGCTAAAGCGCGATCAGCTGTTACTACAATTGTATGTTCATTTTTACCATGATTCTGTTTAGCTAAATCAACTAGCATATCATCTGTTGTTTTATATTTTGGTTGTGCACTTTGTATATTGACAGTGCCAATCGTTTCGACTTGTTTTGTTGAATCGTATATTAGATTAACATGCGGAATTTGTAATTTTTCATTCCATGCCGAAGCTATTTGTCCGATTATCTGTTCTGTTTTTTTTCCATGACGATTTAAACATAAACGACGTAGTGAGTCAATAACAAACATCATATTGTTACCATCTAGATAAACTTGTTCTATATTTGATGGCCAATCTTGTTTGGATATAATGGACAAATAAGCTTGTTGCGTTTCATTCAATAATTCACGTTTCTGAATTTAGTAAAGTTCAATTAGTTTTATACACGCAACTCACAACTATCAGTACTGTTCTTTAATGGTTTATAGACAGGCGACTCTAGAGATCAATACGAACCAAATGAGAGATTCACAAGATCAATGGCACTACAAGTGTACCCTTCAAGGCTGAGGCGAGAAGAAGGTCTACGAAAGGGGCTGAAACTTTACTCTTTTGAATTCATAGTTATGTATAGAACATCAAACAACTAAAGTAAAGCTTTCATGGATTACAAAGGTCCTAGGCACAGTGGGCATTTTTTGCTAGAGCAGGCGGACCTTAGCTTTATGAGTGAACTAAAATTTCATGAATCATTTTTTTATAGGTTTTTCATGATCCTCTTTCTAATGCCATGAGAGTTGGGTTTTAAAAAAGTTTTCTAAGGAGTTTTCCAGAGATCCAGTCTATGGAAAACCTTTCAGAAAACTTTCTCAATATTTAAAAACGATGCCACTGGAAAGAGCATTGTCGAAAACCTATAAGAAACATGTTTCGAGTCGTTCAGGTTACTTTATCTTG
>CAJNOQ010006947.1:0-12920 GCA_905250885.1 Didymodactylos carnosus
CACGACTCACCTTTGCCACACTGCTGGAAATACCGTATGCGAAAACCTATAAAAAAGTGCTTTTGGATTCAAAAAAACTATGTCGGCAAAAAATGCCGCCTGCTCTATGAGGAAATGCCCACTGTGACATTCTCCTTTATCTGCCAGCCGTCAGTGAAAAAAGTTTTCATTCACCTGCAAACTCCAACCTGCCTGCAACTTTCAGTCAGTTTAAAATGCAGGTGATCAGCTCTGATTCAAACATAGAAGAGACATCAAATATTGAAATATCATGATAACGCAGTAAAATGACTAACATAGAATGATGGTCCCTCGAATAAGTATTAGTTTGTTCATCTGAAAAAAAGGCACGTAGAAATATAGAGGAACAAATGTGATGTTTTTTCGAAAAAGGTTCAGTTATCGTGTTTCCGCGTAGAACGTACTCATGCGTGCTGTGATGAACGTTACTCTGCATAATTTTACAGAGTATTCTAGACAAAATCAAACTTTTTCCGATCTCTCCACATCATCTTTTAATAAGCTGTATTCCATTTATGAAAGGCTCCTAAGACATTTCCTGAAGTTTTTGAGTCCAGTTTGCTGCGTTTGACGATCTTAGTCGTTCAAAAAGTAAAGAAAGATGTTTAATCTTTGTACTCACTGTATGAAAAGAACCGTTTTAGCAGATCACTTTCGATGCCAGCCAAATAAAGCTTGTGTAGAGTATATAGTAAAGAATCTTATGAAAAGCCTAAATCGGAGCTCAAATATAATCAGTGACCTTTCTTGTCTCTGGTTTTGTAGACATGATGAGTGACGAAAAGAAGAACACATCAGAAGGGAGACGAATAAAACACTATGTAAATGAAAGATAATGAAGAGTCGAGATCTGAGATTAGCAGATACACTTTGTTTATGGGATACAAGCACATACAATCAGATAACATTTGGGATCGAATCGATAAATGTCATCTTTTTTTATCTAAGAAAGGATTATAAAGGTTCATTATTACTCAGGACGTCGAAAAACGGTGCGATTAATTGTTTATTTAACCACCCATTAACAACCCATCCAGTGTTTTTTAAATGGATATTTATAGACTATTGCGATAATTTTTTGACCGTTTTTAGACATTTCAACTGGGAGTGTATTAATGTCTAAACGTGGAAGCTTTTCATGATCAAAAAATGAACATTTTCTGATGTCTGTTTCGAAGCTATGTTTTATACCATTATCCGTTAATAATCTATTTTTCGAACGTTTTCTGAATTCAGTTTCTCTCTGATTAAGAATCTCACAAACACTGAATTTCAAAATTTCAATATTTTTATGCCTTAAAACCATGGTGTCATCAATAGTACTAGTTCCAAAACTAGAGGCTGTCTGCTCGGGACAACTTTCGATAACTTGCGTAATCCATGAGAAATATGCCGAGAAAAGCATACCCTGTAGTTAGATTTTTCTTTCAGCTTTACTTTAGGTGTAAGTTAAAGTTTTAATTCGCACCATCTGCTATACCATAGGTCAATTTAATCATTAAATACATTGAAAGTGAAATTCTAATTATATCTAATAGGTGTTAACGTAAGTGACGCTAGAATTACAACATAAATAACTCAAACATATCTTCAATGATATGATATACATACAGGCTATTTAGTTTCATGTTGAGAGGACATAGCGATCTATCTAAAATAAGTAATTGCCATGTAATTTGATTTCTAGGCATAGAAATAAGAATAAACAATCGAGTATAATTCTGTTAATAATCTTCTTCTGTTTTGTCCTCTCAATGTGTGCAAATCGCAATTGTCATTTCACATGTACACTTCTTCTATTTGGGATAAAAATGTCATTAGTCGCTTGGGAGAAAATAAATAACAAAAAAATATAGATAGAGATATAGAATGCAGAAGATACATGGCAAAATGGAAAAAGAAAAGGAATCTTCTATTTTGTCATGTGAGATAGTCTGTTACTCCATGTATTTGTCATAGTTGTTTTCTTTACATTTGGTTCACCAGAATAAGGTGTATGATACGAAAAAGTACTAGTACGACAAGGTATGAAACAATATGTGGTGTGATATACAATTTCTAGAAGAAAAAAGTGAATAATGATATTGTATATAAAATCAAGAGTTAAAGTTTAATTTTTCATTTATTTCTCAGTGTACGTAGTGAAAAGTATAAATCATATCAGCTGATTTTTTAATATTTCTGCAAAACAGTCATTCTGTTGCCATTACAAGTAGTCAAGATATCTGTATAAGTATGTAGTTCCACGTTTACATTATGAAAGAAAAGCTACGAAACATTTTTCTTCTGTCAAATTATCAGATCCTGATCAGTGTTCTTTTTTTCTTTCCTTCATCACACTTTACCACTGTATAATCTATCTACTTGCACTAATTTGAAAATGAGATCAGTTTAACCTCTCTCGGTTAAAATCACGAAAATAACAAAGAATTGTTGTTCTTCTTCTATTCGTATAAAAAGTATTTTGTTCAAATCTTTCTCTCTCTTTCTCTCTCTGCTTGAAATTTCCCTAACGGCACGTCCACTCGATTGTAATCAGTTTTATTAACATAATCACTTTAGGTTCTACTTGAAAAATAAAGGGATATCCTCTCCAATTTCATTAATTGATCATAGAAACAAAGTATATTTTATTTCCGATTCAATTGTAAAACCTATACTTCTACAATTTGAAGAATACATAGATGACAAGGTTCAATGTTTTACAGTCATACACGATGAATTGTTAGTCTGGTTTCTACTAAACATTTAGATTTTTATGTATATAGTAAGTGACAAATAATAAATAATTGTTTTGTGTCACAAGTAATTCAATTTAACCTATTTTGACAAGAGGCGAATATAGAATATATAATACGAGAATACATAAGAATGACTTTAGTCTAAAAATCTTCAAATAAAGAAAAAAAAAAGAAAATCAAAAAGAGAGTAATTACATACTGGACGGACAGATAGATAGATAGAAATGTGTTCAGACTGAATAAAATGACGTCGAGTATGAAGGATTGTTGTGATTAATAGAAAAAAATTGCAAAAAATCGTCAGTTATTATCTGGAGTGGAACCTGACTAACTTTCCTTATTTTTTACGCTTTTAATTAATTTCCAAAAATATAAGATAAATTGGAGTAAGTATAAGGCTTCCTTCATAAGAGTTTAATTGTTATGCTTAGATATGGTAAACTTTGTAAAAGAGGTTGTGACTGGCTGGATTTCTATCTAACTTTTAATGATTGACTCTCATAAAGAAAAATCAAATTATTAAAATAAGTCTAGGTCAAGTTAGAGGAAAGTATGTGATGTTGAAACAGAACATTCAATAGTTTGAGAAAAATACCTCTACAGATCATTTATGGTGCGTCATATTACAAGTGTAATATGTCTTTTTATATCATCACGATTGTAAGCGAGTTTTTAAACAAACTCGCCAGGAACATAGCAAATAAAGAGATATATATTGTGTGGACATTGCCCATATTTGATGTGAACAGAACAGGGTAGGAAGAAAATAAATACGACATGTGCAAGCCATGTCTTATTTGTTAATATGTTCCTAAGGTTCTCTTCTTACCGTACTACTCAAATGCTTACAGGTCTTTGTCAAATATAATACAGATGTTCTTTTCCCTTTCATCCACATGTCAGACAGACAAATCAATAATAGGCATCCTGCAAGTAATCTCTTCTCACGCATATGCTATGTTTGTTAATCAAAATTATCTTGTTCCATTTTCGAAATAAAGTTGACAGAACAGAAAAATGTATATCAGCTATATGAAAGAAAAATTATTAAACGAAAGAGAAAAAATAGGTCGAAACATATGTATAACATGATAATAATCAAATATTTCTATAGATATATTTTGTGTGAAATAAAGATTTCTTCTTCAATCAGCTTGATGTCTAATACTACAGGTTACAAATTCTCTAAATATTCTCTGTTTACTTTTAGTACAGTTTTATCTTTGGGACAAAAGCTGCCGTTATAATTTACATGAATTATTTCATGATGAAAAAGAAAAGAAAATGACGTTTGATTAAACATATTACCGTTTAATGTATCGTTTTTTTCCAGTAAGAATATCTCGTTTAAGATTTTTATTGATTCGTTGTTGTTGTTTATCACTTATTATTCTATTCGTCGTTCAAATTTTAACATTTTATCAAAATAAAGATAACAATCAAACACAAACTATTCGACAACAACAATTTGAACGAATACCAACAACCGAACGACTATTTTGGACAACATTAGCTGAATATGATCGACAAAATTTTGATGAACAGAAACGTTTAAAATTAATTTTAAAACATCAACAAAATGTTGAATATCAACAATTAAATTGGACAAAAATATTATATGATTCGTATAAACATAAATTAGCGACATTAAATGAACGAGATAAAACAATTAATACACCAAATCAATATAAATATGAAGAAGTGACGAACAATTATAAATTGATTAATGGTAAACGACAAATAACAATATTAGAAGCAACAACTGTTTTTGGTCAACCAAAATTTTGTACAAAGGTAAATAAGGAAATATTAAGCAAGTAATCTACTCATTGCACATTGACATTTTCAATGTACAAATATTTTTTCTTTTTTTATTCTATTAATCACAAATATATCGAATCAAAATTGTAATGAAATATAGTTTTTCATTTTATTTTATTTTAGGAGGAGCAAAAAATATTTCATCCTGCATGTCCATTTACTAATTGTTTATGGAAATGTAGTAAAGAGGATAAAACAGTTACACAATTGGATGCGTTAATTTTTCATCATTTAGATATAAATTCTGAAGAAATACAAAAATTTCTTGATAAACGTACATTAAATGAAATTTATATATTGTGGATAGATGAAGCTCATAAAAATCTTCAACATTTAAATGAATATAAATTTAATTGGACATTAAGTTTTCGTCAAGATTCAGAAATATCAATAGCAACATATGGTCTAATAGTAAAATTACAACGTCATAAACAAGAAGAACAACATTCCAATAATGAGACTTTCATTCCATACATGTTAGATAAACATTCTCATTTATTTACAAATATTTTACTCAATCATAGTTTAATAACAGTAAATAAAGAGTTAGAGCAGCGAATTTTAACAAATTATCGTTTTCGAAAAAAACAAGCACTTTGGTTTGTATCAAATTGTAAACCAAAAAAACGTTTAGAATATTATGAACAATTAAAGAAATATTTTGTAATTGATGCTGAAGGTTTGTAAATAAAACAACAAAAAAAACAAAACATTGAAAATTTCGTTACAATCTTGTCTATTATTAATTTTTTAGGTTCATGTATAAAACTTGATGAACAAAATTTATCAATTAAACAATGTGGAAAATCTGAACAATGTGAAAAAGATCAACTATATTTATCAATGTTTTATTTAGCATTTGAATCACAATCATGTACTGATTATGTTACAGAAAAACTTTGGCGTGCACTTTATCACGGTATGATACCAATTATTATGGGTCCAAAAAAGCAACACTATTTAGACTTAAATATTCCATCAACAGCATTTATACATGTTGACGATTATTCATCTGAAAAACAATTAGCAATTCGTTTACACGAAATATCACAAAATTATTTTGAATATCGAAAATATTTTTTATGGCAAACACAATATACTATATTTTATAAACCAGAAGATTTAGAACCATTACGAATGTGTGAATTATGTATGAAATTAAATTTAAATACAAAATATCGATATTATCAAAATTTACAAGACTGGCATAATCAAGGATGTTGAAACTCATTTGTTTATTCTTATTGTTATTTTATATTTTATTTGTATTGTTATTTTTTTCTTCAACTTTTCAAATAGCTAAGACTTTTTAGAATAATACTAATAATAAGTTATAATTTAGATTAAAAAATTTATTTATCAAGTTGATAGTACAAGAATCAATGGGTACATTTATATTCTTTATTGTACTCAAATGTTATAACTATTCGATTGGTTAGTGAAATTACACACATTAATGAAAACATTGCGATAATAAAAAGTAAATTAACTCTGATAGAAACATATGTCGATGTACATTTATAATATGTTGTTTTACTCACAAATATGTTAATACGAATACTCTTTAGAGAACCAAATAGAAAAAATATTTCTAGTTTTTTTAATACATTTGCAAGGAAATTATGTGAAAAATATTGTAAAAGAATCAACATACGCGCAACATTTACTATAATAACTATCAGATGAAAACATTCTATTTTTAGTTGGTAAAATTCTTTTAAGAGATGAGTGAGAGATTAGTTTAGTATGTCGCTGTACTTTATATAAAACTGCTGTAATAAAAATAATACAAAATTAGAAATTGAAAACATGAAGCAAATGTTGTATGTTTGATAGCAATATTATGTGTTTTTGATATTTGTTCATCTATATTAACTATTTTCAATGTATTTGTATTTGACATGTCCCTCAGTCGTCGGCTTTTACATAAATTTAATGGCATTAATAATCCTCGTGTTTGGTTCAAAGAAAATCGTCGAATTTTATGTTCGTCCGATGTTAATACGTACAATGTCATATTTGAACGTCGTGGTCGTGATCTAAATTGATGAATGATACGTCGAGCATTGATTATGTCAATTGGTAATAAGGTAATTGAATTATTTTCTTCATGAGATGAATGATGATCATGAAGAGATTTAGGAGCGGATGAACTTGTTTCAAATGATACTGTTGTGTTTAATTTTTTCGAAATACGTTTTTGTTTTATTGTTGAAACAGTTTCAGTTGTTTCTTGAAAATGATCTTCAGTGTTCAAGGTACTCTGTTCGGTCGACTCAGCATATCCAATTGTTGTAGCATGTTCCGTAGAAACTTGTGAAGTGTCAAATGCGTTATCTGTAGTCATACTTGATTTTGATAGTGTTGTCGTATCTCGCATAACTTCACTGCTCATTGTTACACTTGCAGATGTTGTCAATAGAGTTGATAGTGTAGTACTGGGTGATATGGATGAATAAAAACTGCCTTCTTCATTCGGTTCACCAGGTTGCAATAGTTTTTGATTCGACTTGTTTACAGCAAATCTTGACTGAATATTCGTCGTTCCATGACTCTATAATAGAAGAACTATAGTAGAGAGAGAGAGAAAGATATATGAGAAATATTTTAACAAACTTTGGGTGTAAATCGATCGAATGGGAATGCTGGCAATGTGGTTAATACTTGAAAATCAAATTCTGTAATAAGTGGTGCTATTGTGTGATTCAAATCATTGTCATTAGAAATTGTCGTATGTCGTGGATGATGATGATCAGTTGGAACAAGAAAATTTCCCTTCTGTAACCAAGCATTTAGTTTTTTAACATAAACTTTAGTTGAAAATTTTGTTTCAGATACTAATGGTATTTTTTCAATTGATACTGTAAATTTTGGTCGTCGATGATAGGTTACACGAGAAAACTTCCATTTTCGTCGTGTAGTTGTACTCGGTCGTGTTGGTCTTGGCAAACATGTCACCTGGAATAAACATAACGCTGGTAAAATTGAGGAAATATCATTAACTATCGCACATACATACCAGTACATCTGTTTCACATTTTTTTAAATCTGCATCGAACTTAGTACCATCAGGACATTCTCGGAGAACAGCACGTTGATAAACCGTACCAACGTATAAACAATGCCAATAATGAAGACAATCATCATAAAATGGATGATAAGAGTCATCTTCAGAACCCGTACAATCAAATTCTTCGTTAGGTACTGTTAATACCACATTAGAATAATACAATATGATCAGAATTATACACGTTGTTTTTGTCATTTTGTTTTCTTGTCAAATTGAACCGGAATAAAAAACACCCACTCAGGTTATATAGACTAAGTTTTATTAGAACATTATTAGTTTCTTCTTTTAAGAAGTTGAAAAATTTTGACACGTTATACAGCGATAAGATAATAGATCGTTGACGTATATCTAGTGTAATAATAGGTGGTTGTTGTATACATATGTAATAAAAATAAATCTTCTCATTAATCCATCCCAATATAACATCGTGTCTACATAAATGATGCTGAATGGAAATACTTTTGCATTTCTCTCATATTAAAGCTTAATTGTTGAGCTTATCTAATTGAGTTGACATATAAAACTGAACGCCGTCTGTGTGTACAAAAAATCATGTTTGTCACGCCTCTTGTTTACTCGGAAGGAAGAACATCATTCAACAAATAAAAATGACGTTAGAAAGACGGTGAAAAATAATTCAAAACGTAATCATTTCAAAATTTGATACGTACTTATTTTACGTAATTATAACATGTCTATTTATAAAAAAAACATCTTTCATCAGTTTCATGAAAAAAACGGTTATATATTTTGACATTTACTCAAGTTTCAAATATTTTGTAGTAGAAGTTTCAGTAATCATAGATCGATAGCACACAAAGAGAGGAACTCTATAAGGTTCAATATAAGATTAATCATCACTAAAGCTAAGAACTATATTGTTATAAAAGTTTTTCTCAAGATATGTGCGATTTCCACGATAGAAGAATACATTATTATATCACATAGCACTTTCGGGCACTTTCTAGAATGTTAAGAGCCAATTTCAGTTTAGCTTTTTCCTCTTTTTTCCAAAAACCCCTTCCCTTTTTGAGCGACTTTTCCACTTTTTCTCGTTGTTTAGCAAAAATACCAGAATTAAAACTATTTTTAGATCTGAAAGTAGTTTCAGATATACTCACCTTTTCAACATTTACACTGGCTCATTCAAAGAGACTTCTCAGTTTTAAAGATCAAGTGACTCAAGCTGAAACATTATGGGCTATTAATTTATAACACGGAAAAAATGCTCTAAGTGGGATGAAATCTTTTCTTTGATAGCCTTAAGCCGCTTTCACATATACACAACATTGTCAGTACCGTTTTTTGGCCAAAAAATGACTCCTCTTTTCCTCTTTTTTATCCTACACTCTAAAAAAACTGTTGACCTTCCTCTTTTTTCTGAAGGAACTGTTATGAAGCCAGTCTCGCACTTTAGATATAAGCTGTGACTACTTTTCTTTGAAATCTATGCCACAATCACAAATTAGATTTCTGTACTAATCTGCGAGGGAAGATCCCGAAGTGTTACATCGATTTTTGCTTGAAACATGCTTTATTATAGGTAATTTTTGATGCTGGTCACAAATCTGGTTTCCGTCGTTTTCATAAGACTTTTTAGTAACCCTATTCAAATTAGGAAGCCCTCCAGAAATCAATCAGATCGGTGAATGCTCAATTCGCTTGATTCTATTCTCGACGCGACGCTCGATAGTGAGAAGAGAGCGGCTGACTTTTCAAATGAGCTCAAAAGTCTCATAACAAAATTAACAGACTGGCTAACTCCTGAAATGAATCCACTCTTGCTACACATTCGCGACAATATTTATTTTCATGATACCACTAATGATGCAACTCTCTAGGCTCCGAAAATACTCAACGAGCAGAAACTTGGCCATTTCGAGTCTTCTCTATTTCTTCCGGATCAAGCAGCCGTCCTTATTAACAATTTTATGCGTGACAAGGTGTCGCTAGATTACTTTTCAAGTCGTAGAAAAGAGTACTTTCTTTCCAATTTTGTGTCCGTATTTTCGGAGAAAACGTTGTCAGCAACTGGAAACTCAGTTCTATTTTTTCAATTGTTCATGATACAACGTCTTTATTTCGTTCCTGTAAGTTCGATTGAATCGACAAACTTTCTACAGCCTTCTATATGATCTCGACGACAAACTTTGCTGGTCTAAGAATTGCATGATTCACGTACTAGTTAACGGGTCTTCCTCATATCCTTGGCTACAATTCTCTTGATAACACTTTGTTCACAATTGAAATGAATTCGCTCGAACAAAGCTGCTACCTGGGCTCCATCACGATTTGTCGAAAACAGCTAGCCATTATTGATCTCATTCAGTGGCCTTGTCTGAACCAGCTGATGATGCCGATTATCATCTTCTCGAACGTAAATTCTAAGCCATTTTTTGATGAAAGTGAATTGCGCTGTGACCTTTCCTTGCAAGGATACGCTGATAGCTGGTGTTGATTGTTGGGACGGTGAACTATGTGTGTGTCGAACGAAGAACAAGAACACCTACAGAAGAAACGAGATCCCAGTGCAACCTACCAATCGCAAGACTGTAGTTAAGCACCGTTTCTGCTCGAAGGCGAGGAATTTTTAAACTTTATACTACTTTTAATAATGATACGAAAAACATAAAAAGTATTCGTAAGAATAAAGCATAGACTTTTTA
The DNA here is from genome assembly GCA_905250885.1 of Didymodactylos carnosus. Classification (NCBI taxonomy): domain Eukaryota; kingdom Metazoa; phylum Rotifera; class Eurotatoria; order Philodinida; family Philodinidae; genus Didymodactylos; species Didymodactylos carnosus. The sequence goes on from CAJNOQ010006947.1 coordinate 10,320, forward strand.
ACAAAATGAGATGGAGACTTGCAGTTTTCTTTATCTTGAAGCCAAGACTCGACAAAATCCGTCTGTGGAAAGTTTATGTACGGCGCACCACCAGTAAGTGGTGATCTTTGAAAGAGAAGCTTGTAAACTACGAAAAAACAATGGATTTCAAACTCAAATATCATCAGTTGATAGCTCGCATGCGCCTGTTTATAAAACACTAGTCTATATACTACCACAAAATGTTAATTGAGCACTATTTCGTTGCTGTAAATTTAAGCAGCCAGATACCGGTGCACCGGTAAATGGTCCAGCACTATTACAATTACTAGTCAGTTCATAACATTCATAAGTATCAGCTGTCCAAATACAACAATTATTTGATATTGTACTTTTATACGTTTTACCAACAAATTGTGATTTAATACATGTTAAAACTGCATTTGTCGATTGACTGTAGCCCGATGCACAAACACCAGCTGATCCATCTAAATAATAACAATGACCATTCCATGAAACTTCATAATTTTGACATGTGGCTACGACCGATGTTGTCGTATTACAAGCTAAAATTTGTGTAAAATACACGAGTTAATGATCGAAAGATGATGCAAAAATCGGATGAAGGTGAAAGTATAAGGGGACATATTACTTCATTCATTTCGAATGTAAGGCACTTACATGGTGCAACCGTACTATTGCAGGTGAGTGTCGAGGAACTTGGTACTGCTACTGATGTAGTAATGGTACTTGTTATTGATGTCGACGTCATAGCTGCCAATTTAAAATTAGAAGTACTCATAAGAATGTACTTTGAAAAACCAGCGTGAATTCGTAGGAAAGAACTTAGTTATTATGGTACTGACGCTGTAGTTGTGCGTGTAGCACCTGTAATAGAGATGAGACACTTGATATAAAATAACTTTTTATTGGCAAAGGGAGGTCTTTAGCTTTAAGGCCTTTCCAACGACATATTGTTGCAACAAACTTAACCAGTTATTTTTGTGAATAAATTTCGTATAAACGCATTGTTACTTGTTCATCTAGCTATTTCTATCGTTTTTTCATGTTCAATGGCTAAATAACGCATAAAAATGCATTTAATTGTAAAGTATCTGCATTTAAATACATTCTCGTTTATTTCTGATTCCTGGATTCCAAGAAGATTCCTAGAAAATCGAAATTCTGGTAAAAACTGGAAGCTGTGCCGTACGCTCACGCGAGACTGTGATCGAGACTGGTGCCATTTTTAACAAGTTCACGAAATCGGAACCCGAATGGGAACCAAAATTTTCGAAGAAATCATAAAAAACGCAAAATCTGACCAAACAACCTGAAAAATCAATATTTTTCTCAAAAACATCCTTCGCATTGGAAAAAAGTTGCGATTTTTCCTTGCGTCTCCTATGTAACTACAATGCAATTCTGTTTTTTTAATCAACAAAGAAAAGATACATTGCAGTCACATAGGATAGAAGACGCATTCTGAAAAGAGACGCACAGGAAAAGTCTCAATATCTCCACTCTGTTCCATCTGTAGGGTGTCGATTCCGTAATGTTATTTTTCTTGAAAGGATCGATCTATACCCACAGTAATATAGTTCTTTTTCTTTGTCTTATTCAAATATTAAGAGAGCGTGCACCACAGCGTCGAGCAAGGCCAAAGCATGAATAAGATTTGAATTTTTAAAATTTTCCACTGGAATTTCTGAAATACTAAGACTACATTTTCACTAATTTTTCTACATTCAGACAGTGAAAAAAAGAAGTTTTTGAGTGAGTAGTTTTATAGAACAAAATTTTGTCTCTCTCACTTTTCTAATGTTCCGTTTAGGAGTTATAACCTTCGGTCGGAAAGGTCTATAAAAAATTAGAGGTTTTTGTCGATTCTGAAATATTCAGAGCGAGTTTTCCTTCTCCTCGGTTCAGTCTCTGTACATGACGACCTCAACACACTTAAAAGTTTAATTCTACTGAGCTCACATTTTTACTAGAAGTATCGGAGACCATATATCAAATCTCTTTCCAATCAATAAGTATGAAACGTACAGCTAACACAAGGTCAAAACACGGTTAGTTCAGTCACAAAAAGCTAAATAAACATTACTGAGTAAAATGGCGTTTTCTTTTGAAAAAATATTGCTTGGTTGCTGAGAAACGAGCATTTTAAAATTTCGACTTACTTTTAACAAATCCGACGTATATTAACAACTTTGTGTTGCTCATATCTGAACAACCATAGAGGATAAAAGAGCTCACAGTTTCAGCATAAATAGAACCAACATTCTTCTTCAATTCAAAACAAACCCGAACTCTGACGATGGTCTCATTCTCATACACCGACCCGTGTCTGGTACGTTCTAAACGCATATTTTGTCCATTTTGGAATTATATTGTATCGAAGCGAAACATTTTCATAAAATTTTGAAAACACTATTAGGTAGAAAACCTTGAATACTACAAGCACTAAACGTTTGAGCTCCTAGTTCAGTTTTGTTTTTCAAATAAAAACTGCATAAAAATTAGCACTTTTAGGTGAAAATGTTATTTTTAAAAATCGATTTTTTAGTGTAATGTAGAACATACCAGACACAGGTCGGTGTATGAGAATGAGACCATCGT
>CAJNOQ010006948.1:0-12920 GCA_905250885.1 Didymodactylos carnosus
TTCAAAACATTTGCTGATTTGTGTGTTACCATTGTGGCTTGATTCAAGAATTGAATATTGAATCAAGCCAGACAATGGTAAAATTTCTGCGCATTCGGTTTAAGGGGCATAGATGTAACCGGTCAAGGTTTTCTCGACCGAGCCGGTAACCGGTCGAAAAATTTCTGACCGGGCCGGCAGATCATATATTTTCCTAGTGTATAAGTGTAAAAGCCTAACGACAGAGGACTGCTAAGGCTTCTGGAAAAACATCGATAGCCTCCGAACCCTGGACTTCCAAGATGCCCCTTAGATCTAGTTCTGTAGAGGATACTTTGGACTATATATATGTATGAAAACAAATCCATAGATTTCTATATCAGCTTTCAGACAATCGGACAGGTTTTCCACAGATCTCCTGAAAAACCGAATTTTGAAATTTTTCCAAACTCGTTTTTGCTTATGAAGACAGCCTCAGATCTTGGCTAGCGAATGATGAAAACCACAAGTCTATCTTTTATTTCTCTTGAGATATTCAAAAAATAACGACCGGCCTTGTATTTTAGCGCCGATAATAGTGCAACAAACATTAAAAAAGAAAGAAAAACGAACGGAATATTCACGTAGTAGAGATTACCAATCCTGCTCTCGAAAACTGTTGACAGAAAAGAGAAAACCAAAATAACTTTCTTAATCTGAAATATGAAAAGCTTTGTTTTACTTAGCTCAGCAAATTCGTTTTTGACAAAGTGCTGATTTTTCAAACAAAAAACATTTTTTTTCTCAACCGGCCGGTCAGAAATTCCTGATCGGACCGACCAGTTGTTAAGGGAGACTCCCCCAGCAAAAAGAAATTCGATATGTTACAGCTTCTCGAAAAGCTTATCCGATCGAGCTGAGAAATTCATAATAGGCCCCTAAGAGATTTCTGAGGTGTCACCTCTGTTTCTATTTTCTTTCTCTCCCGTCTATAGAGTTCGAAAAATTGAAAAACTAGGAGTTTTATTAGTTTCCTATTTTTATATCTATAGATATCATATTTGAGAAGTTGTATGTTGAAAAACTGAAAAAGGGAGGAGTTTTTTTAGGAACCTCGTAAAGAATAACAGCGAAAGAGTTGAGTCAAAAGCAAAAAAGGAGCAAAAAAGACCTTTCAGTTCGCCATGAGAATATCACGTCTTAATGATCTTTTATTTCATTCTGACAGCATCTTTGTGAAGAGCGCTAAAAGAAAGGACCATGTAGAAGAACGCTGCGTCGTAACGGTTAGTCTGTGATGGATCCTAATAAACAACATGCTTTGATTAAAAAGGATTTAGGAGTATCGTTCTTGTATTGAATTTGTACATTCCAATGAATGAAAATATGTAGTGTTTCGATAACTGTCACGTTCGACTACAACGGATGCACAAAGCAATAAAACGGTTTATATAAGAAAGTTATTCAGTATCAGTTTTCAACAACCACTCGTGTAATAAGTACTTAAAACACAGAATTGTACAAGTAGAACTCATGAGAGACACATTCACTGGAGAAACTTTTCAACTTCTCAGCATATTGTTCTTGCAGGTCATATAAATGACAACTGGCAGAATGTATCTCGGTTACGTTTTTCGATCCTTGACAAGACGAGTGAAAGTACTCATACAGACGGTCAGACAACAGTACCAGTGGTAGTAAATAAATTAAATAAAATACCATCACTGCTCACCTCGTCGCTTTTTTTTTAAATCTTTTAGTTTTGACAAATAATCAAGAACACGATTAAAGAACATAGGGACAATGGTATGCTGTCAAAAAATTTTTCAGTTGCTAGTAATAGTCCTCGCCTAAGGCGAAAGTAGTTAAATAGTTCCTTTAGATATTTAGACTTCGTATGGGGTACCTGACCTTATCTTTCCTCGTCCTCGTTTGAGCGAACTGAGCGCTGCTAAAGGTGGAAACTGTTTTTACCGATCGTCTCGAACCGTTGTCGACTATTAAGTAAAGAAAATCATTTTTCTCTGCCTACTATTATGTTGTAGAGTTAACTTATTGCTCCAGTTTCATCGGACTCAAGTATTTGATACTAGTAACACAGCATACCTCTCCAGCTTTAGCGTATATAGTGCTAAATACCTAACATTCCAAAGGACTCAAGGTAGTTTTTCTGTGCATTTTCAAAATTGAAACCAATTTACATTTTTCGTCATTTAGATTACTATGAAATGACTATAACCTAACTTATAGTGCAGGGCGAGACAGCGTACTAAAACCTGTTACTCTGTATTCCAGTACGCCATTAACAGTGTTAGAAATATTTAAAGAAGACTATGAAATATCGCATCAGATAACACCGTATCCAGAACCGTCTCTGGTCGTGTTGAGTTTGGAAATCATGTTGGATCAGGTTCGAATCATATACAAATAGGCGATGTGTAGTCTCTGCACAACTGAAAAATGTGAGAACTTTTTAATCACGGGAAGTTAGCAACCGATTTCTATAGTTTCGCCTAATATTTTTATTAACGGTTGTGCTAATTTCGCTGCCGAGTATATCAGATAGCCCTCGGTAAACTCTATCGAATGGCAAAACTAGAGAATATGCATTCAAGAATATGTCTTCCTTAAGTTTTAAAATGAAAAATACTGATTTTTTTCAATGAAACGAAAACTCAAAATTTGTATTTTAGGCTAATATATTTTATAGATAGGTGTACCAGATAGAACTTATGAGCTCTATCGAATGGTGTGTTTGAATCTAAAAAACATTCACTGCAAAACAATTTAAGAGCAGAATATTGCATTTTATCACCCTTTAGCCCAGTATTTTGATCTAATATTCTTACCGACAACTGTGCCGATTCTAAACATAAATGTACCAAATAGTACTCGATAAGCTCTATCAAATTACATACTCAGTGTTTCATTACATTGTTTCCTTTAATTGTTACAAGCATTTCATCAGTTTTGTCCTCATTCTTAGGTTATCACAAATACATTCAGTGTATACCTGTTATATCTTTCATATTATATGTTATTAACGTGGATAATAATATTTTGTGTTTAGTGAACTAGTCTGTATAGGTGATTGTCGTTTTGCAATAGACGTGAGATGTATGTTTGTTATTACATTAATAAATAATAGACTGCCGTGTCAACATTGCTGGCCCTGTCGTAAATGTAGGTGCCTATAGGTAGGTACTATAGCCTATGTAGGTACTATATTAATATAATGATTTTATATTATCTTTTTTACCAATTGCTGGATTTGTTGCTTTTAATTCTGGCTTATTAATGTTACAGAATTCCTCTGTTACACATCAATCGTCAACTCCAACATTTTATTTCATATGTTCGAGCATATAACTAATTTCATCAAGTCGCATTTATTCATGATTCACGATGATATAAACAGCGGTAATATTCGTTCGGTCTGAATTAACATCCAACTAAGTACAGCTTTCTTCATTGAAAATCGCGCCATTCTAACCACCAAAATTTTCATAGGGTGTGCAGATCAGAAGTATAGCATTCTCCTGCTGTTTCCAATAGGAATTGCTCTAACCGGACAGAGCCAGGATGGCCGAGTGGTTAAGGCGTTGGACTTAAGATCCAATTCACAATAGTGAGCATGGGTTCGGTCCCCATTCCTGGCAGGTATTTTTTGTACATTTTTTCTCACGTGAGCAGGTTGATATGCGCAACGAATTACAGTTTAGATTATGAAGCAAAATGTTCGACTTATGACTATAAAAATGGAATAAAGTGTAGTAATTTTAAGGAAACACATACATCTGTATTCAAATACTGTAAAAATTGCAATACTAAATCCAATGATAGCTCCTCCAATCATATCTGCTGAATGATGTTTATTATCCGTTACTCTTGACAAATATGTAAAAAATGCAATAGCTACAGATAAGCATTGTAAAAGTGGTTTCAAAAAATTGTATATCGGGACAAACGAGTCGTGCTTCAAAATAGACCTAGAATAGAAATAAGAAAATGCATTCGTTTTTATCTGTATATACCAATAAAAATCTTACAAATAAGAAAATAAAAGCAAAGGAAGCAAAACTAGAATGTCCACTCGGAAATGACAGACGAGCTTCTTGAAGTACACGCCATGATACATTTGGATTGCATTGATGATCCAAGATGTATCTAAAAAGCAAAAAAGAAACCGATATTTATAGAGTAGAAATGTTATTTTTGCTTACTATTAATTGTTATCGTGCCGCTAATTGTTGTAGCATTTTTTGAACAAGTGATTGCTGACCATGTTGGATTACATACCGTCAAATAATACGGTCATAAACGTCCAACTAAGTACAGCTTTCTTCATTGAAAATCGCGCCATTCTAACCACAACCAAAATTTTCATAGGGTATGCAGATCAGAAGTCTACGATGCTATCCACTACGTCACATGGCTATACAAATATGTATGTTTTTGTTCCATCTGTTTTTTTATTTTCACTTTGAACTTAAAAAAAAAATAGTAATTTTGATTAATTAGCCTCCAGTTTTTTCCACAAACACTGTAGAGAGTTGAGCCTAGAGACTAATAGATAGTAAACTTAATTTTTGACATTTTAGGTCAAAATTTTTTTTTTTATTTCGGTAATGAAAGTAAATACTATACAGAAGTGTTTTCGACCAGCGTTCTAAACAAAGTAAACCGCTTCCCAGGCTAACAGACCAGCGGTCTTCTAGTTTGTTTATCAAACCATGAATTAAAGAGTGGTCTTCTATTAGAGGCACTTTTTTTATTGCTCTTTACAGTAGGTAGCATATACATCAGTTATCAAACTGAATTTGGCACTGTTGACATCGTTTATTTCCTATTACAAAGTTTTCGTATAAAAATCATTCATCACATAAAATTAAGTATTTTTTGTGAAATAACTAAATAATGTGCTCTGCTTCATTTTAACATGTTTTTGCTTTCAGATATATTCATATTTGTAACACCACTAACTAATCTAATGGTACTTTCAATATCTAATATAAGTTCATCGTGAGAGACGATAGAACAAGATTCCGAATAACTTTTATTATTAGATTGAGTTAATGGTTATAAATGAGATTGAAATTCCATTTACGAAAATTTTACATAAAACTGTACATGTGTATTATATCAAAATGAATACGAAAATTATATCATGTAAGAGCGAAGTGTACTGAATGCACAGTAAATCAATCTCGACGAATAAAGTGATGAGTAATGTGATAAATGCCTCGTGTAAGTATATAGTTTCAACATAAATGGATAGGCCAGTAAAGATTATAATTTCATAAAATATAAAGGTGTTCTACTATTTTGTCTTTTACGTCATAAGCTTCAGACTGGTCTTTTAATTAGGGATGGTCTTCTATTGTAGGGTGGTCTTTTATCCTGGAAAGGAGTTTAGATGGCAAAAATTTAGAAAATTCGGTAATTCATAATTTACTAAAGAGTTTTGCTAAAATCACTGCTATAGAATATCGTAAGCCGTTGTAATTAATAATCTGCTAGCTAATTAAAGCAAGATGAAGATATTCCGCTTCGACTTTCCATTTTTTTTCAAACTTAAAATTTATTTCACTTTTAGGATACACGACTCCATATAGTTACACTCAAATGCTTTAGGTTTCTGTTAGATCAAGGTGAGTCAGAATCCTCAGAAGAACCCAGTCAAAGTCCACGTCCACAACAAACGTAGTTAGAATCCAAACTCGCTCACCCTGAATTTTCACAGCTTCTTTGTATGGTCTACAGCAAAAGCGAAACTCAAAGCGAAGTTTTTTTATGGGAAACAGTAGGTATATTGTCTAACATTTTTAAGGACAAAGTATGCATGGATTGAGCTTCTACTGTTTTTCTTCGTGTAGTTCTTTTTTTACTACTAAAACAGTCTTTATGATAAAGATCCTTATTGTCTACTATTTTCTATCTGCAGATATTTTGTTTTGTAATTGTTCATTTGAATAAGCAAACAAAAAATGATTTAGGTACATCAGTCATGAGAAAAAATTTGACTCTTGATAATGGGTTACAAGTATTGCAGTTGTAACATGCACATGCTAATCTTCATCGGCGAACCGATGACAATGAGAATAGAGATTTTCGTTTTACATTTAGATTTGGGATGAAAACGTTTCTACGGTTAGTAGCTGTTGTGCTTTCCGTGTAGTGCGTCAGCCAGCGAGTTCGAAAATAGGAGGGATTTATTAATACAAAAATACCATCAACATAACGTCCGTCAGAGTAGTCCGTTCCGAGCTCCTGTTTTTTTGAAAAACTCCGGATGCTCGGAATGAAAGTCGTTCGGGTGTACGGAACGGCAAGAACCAAGGCTTTGTAGTGTTCTTGTTTATAAAAATGTCTGAATGTTGGTAACGGAAAAGAATGTTCGTTAAAATATAGTTTATTCTCTTTTCTTTTGTAGTTTTTTTTGAGAAAAAATCATTAGACAACAAATGACGATACAAATAATTCGTTTTAAGTTATTAAACTTAAATTATTTAAGTCGGATGAAATGGAATCGGTCGCTGTTGCTGCGAGAGCAGTGGTCCTCGATCTCGTAATAATACCCAATTAAAATAAGATTGCAGCAATACATTGAGACAAGACAGAGAGAGAGGTCTTTCAACAGGGAGGCATTCAAAGATTAACGAACTCTACACACACACACACACACTTTCTTTTTTTTCCACGAACAAAGGCATTTTATGACCGCTACGTGAACCAGAAAACCAATTCATTGTGTTATGCGGATCACCTTCCCAGCCAATCATGTTTGAGATGCCAGCCTCAACACAACAGAGGAATATCTGTTTTAAGCACTTACTCCCGCCAACTATCTGTAAGAGCTATCACTTACTCCTGTACTCTGTACTACTTTAAAAACTTTAACTAAATATAGAACACTAAATATAGAATATAGAAGAAGAACTCGCTATACTCAATGACATAAGATATACTCTATGAATGCGTTCTTTTGTATCTTAGAAAACAGACACCGAAACTCGTTCCAAACATCTCTCACTTTTTGTTAAGAACATCCGATCTTTTTCTGTTACGAACATCCATACTTTTCATTCCGAACACCGCCAACAACTTCAATCCCGAACATCCGAAAAAACAATTTTATGCTATATAAACCCGATTCCGAGCATCCCGTCACTCGGTCGGATGTTCGGAAGGCCAAGGACGAAAAAAAACAGCCCCGTTTCTAATAGCAAAAGCTTTTATGAGAAAATATATGTATATGAATTTTCACATATACCCGTGTAATAGACTAACAGTTTCAAAGGTTAGGTAGCAAAAAGAAAAATAGCTATAAAGGAACAAGAATTATTGGAATTGTACACAGTATCGGTTCAGCCTTTATCAACCTGATCGGTTCCATTGATTCGCAGCTTCTTAAAAAGAGTTCATTCGTGGTCCAGACATATTTGTTAGTATTTTTGATAATATACAATTGTGTCTATGACACCACACGAAAGCATCATTGTTCATTCTACACCATACTTATATTGCCATTTTTATATCAGTGTATAGTATACTCTATTTAGTACCATGGACATTCACTTGCTGGGACGCAGGACGCCGCAGACACACTCACCTGATATTGGTTAGATGCGTGGCAACTCTACCATGTGATAAGAAAATGGCTTCTTTGGTGATGTTGACTTTTATGTTTCTAACTGTTAGTACAACCGGTGTTTACGGCTTTTTCGTATGGAAAACATCCCTGTATGAATTTTTTTTGACGACAAAAGCTGTTTTGATTGGTTTCAATTTCATGATTGGAATGATCCATGACTTATTAAAGTTTTGTCACTATCATCCGTAACTTTATATCACAAACAGCTTCAAAAGACTGAAAAGTATCTTTTGAATTGATTGATTTTCTACAAATGAAAATACATTTTTTAGCTGATCTTCATTGCTGTCCTACGCTCTTCATCACGGTTATACATAAAGATTGTAATTTTTCTAGACTTTACTCGGCCTATATGCTTTATGAAGGCATGAATGATTCATAATTCGGCGAGCTTCATTTGTTAAACATGAAATCAAAGTTTTCTATCAAAAAAAGATCAAAATGATAAGATTTTGTTGGTGCACAGCAAAACAGTACGACAAGCAACTGCTGGACTATTATTCCACCTTTCTACACTAGTACAGGTGAAAATTGACCGTTAAGTTTTTGAGGGTAAGTATGAGCAGCCACGACCGATTTCGTTCTTACCGATACAAGAACTTATCGGATGGCTTGAATTCGGATATTGTACGAATACAGTAAATCTTTTTGTCTGTCTTAATATTGACCGAAATCTCATAAGACCAGACAATCTGCTCTGCTAGAATCAACTCGAAAGTCGAAGCTAGTGTCAAAATACTCATGGTGGTGAGTATGAGCAGCCATGACCTGTCTCGACTCGTTTCGCCATCGAGATTCAATTGAGTTCTGATGTGATCTCTCCTGTCTCTTTTTTGCAACAGTGAGCTTTGTGAAAGTTTTGTGTATCGAATCTCATTTGAACAAATTGAATTTATATTAAAACATTTACCAAATTTAAAAGAATTATATATTCGAATTACTTCTACTTTGTTTTATACTCGAGATGTATTAGAAGAATAGTTTCCTTAAAATGAATTACAGTTATTTCAAGCTAGTGACTGAACTGAAATTATTTTATCCTGGCAATAAATGGGAATACGTAATATTAAATCATTTGTCAAAATTAAAAAAAATTTGAATTATTTCTTGATCCTCTTTTTCTGAATAGACAATAATCAAAACGTCATTTGTGTTTTTCGAGGAACATAATTCGAAGGTCATCTGATGTAAATTAATGTCCTGCGTCTTTATAATGTTTCCCAATAGCTGATATTGGTTTATATTTCCTCTTATCAATGTGTCTATATTATATTATTTAGTGAACTATTCAATTGGTATAAATATCTTGTCAATTCCGCATTCATCGTACAATGTTCTGTCATACTCCTGATTAATTCATTCAAGAAGAATTCTGAAGAGGTGAGGCTGCTCAAGACAGTTTTCATATTCGTCGTGTGATTAAAACTATCTTAAATCACAAACATATTTTTCTTGAAAATGAGCTCCTAGACGGTATTTTAAACTGAATTTATTAACGTGACTTTACCCTGCTTCTACTTTAGATTCATGTGAAACAAAAATGATTGAGATCGATTATGATCGTGTAGAGTTAAAAGATAACCATCTATGCACTTCCTTTGTTTTGAAAATAAGATACATCGCGGATAGCTCAATTATGTACATGCTGATCTCGTTAAAGACGCATTCTCCACCAGATTAGAACATTCTGGCATCTATGGCTTCCTTTCAATATGAAGAGCACTAGCGAATTTAATTAAAATTTTAGTTTTTGATAGAACAAATGAGCCAGTGCTTTTACGTTTAAATAATGAAACTTGCCAAAGACATCGATTGAAAGTTCGCTGAAATGTTATGGTGGTAAGTGGACTAACTAAGGAGAGGCGTGATAGTGCGCGTCATTCAGTAATAATTTTGTAAAACAAGGTTAGTCTAAAACATTTTCTTCTTGCAGCTAAGTCTGGTAGCTTCAATTTCTTAATAAGAATAGGGCTATTAGAAACATAATCATTCAGTATCATGCATGCAGCCAGTTCATGAACAGATGTTAGCAGTTCTGAATATGTTATTAAACTACTATCTTATACGACACAACAATAATGAATAATCGGTAGAATGCAAGATAAACGTTTCGCCGTCTCACAGATAATTGCCTGGCAACTGATCGTTAGATCCTTTGGGAAATGAAAGTTTCCGAGCCCACGCTACACAGTGGGCAATTTTGGCTAGCGCAGGCGGACATGTGTTATTAATTTAATAATAACTTTTGACGGAAACGAGCTAGAGAGCTCCGGTTTTCGGTATTCAAAAGAAGAGACTTGAAAGCATGTCTTCATGATCAACTTTGTTTTCAGAAGAGATCTGAAACAGGTTTTCTGGGAGATTTTTGGAAAACTAGGCCGTCTGTAAAAATTCTCGATTTATATGTGAACGTCGATGTAGTTAAATGTCTTCCAGAAGTTTTCCAATAGATCTTCTTTTTGGAGATGTTAGCATTGTCGCAAATATCTCAAAAAAGTCTCCTGCTTAATGTTATTTGTAATACTAAAATGATACTTAACCAGGAGTGGATCCAATCAAATCACATAATGACTGCTCTAAAAAGTGATCCGATCTGGCATTTCTGGCAGATACTTCATATTCTATCTTAGCTTCTAAATTTTTTTAAGCGTTCTCAACTTCAAATTTCGACATGAGAAGGTTTCTGAAATCAGAAGCTGAGTTTTTCAAATATTTCGCCAAAAAACCTTAGTTTTTGAAAAAAAAATTAGAATCTGAGATCGGGTATGAAGTATCTGCGGTAAAAATTTGGGCTCAATCAATTCATTATTTCGAGAAGTCGTAACGTAATTGGATAAAAAAGCTACAGTTTTCCAGAAAACTCTACACAAAAGCACATGTTGGGTAAAAATACATTTATTTTCCTTTTCGATATTCTATCTCCAGTATACATTCGGAGTCAATCAGATTTTTGTTCCAACAGGGTAAAAAAAAAGAGGGGGTACCCTTAAATCAGTAAAAGGTCCATTTGCAGGTAGGGTTGAAGGTATAGCACCATCTCATACAAGACATCAAATTACCCCGTTGTGCTGTATTCATTTGCTATGTTGTTGATAGTTTTGTTGCCGTTCGTTAATATCCCTAACTAACCAACTGAAAGTAAGTGAAGATCAATTATATTGGCAACTTATCAAAAAGTATCTTAAATTTGTCCTCTTCAAAGTGGGAGTAAAGTGAGACCTTGATTTTCCACGGTTCGAGCGTTGTATCGAAGATTCTACAAGTCCAAGGACTGGCACTCGATGACTATTCGTAGCCGTAAAAACTGATGGACTATGGGTAATCGACCATGTTGGGTTTCGTGGAAATATTTATTTCTAGAAAAAGTTTTAAAAATCTACCGAAAAGCCAGTTTTATGAAAACTACGGTTTTCAGGCGGTTTTCACCTAAAAAATTCACTATTCACTTAAAAAACATCCGAACAAGCTCAAAAGTTCAGAATGTAGCGTATTTAAGCTATTATATATCCTATTCATAGGAGATCTCAAAATAAATTTTACAGAGCTCTTAGATTTTCCAAAAGGGTTTCTGGAAAACCTATTAACAAAAATATGCATTTAGATCTTTTCCATCTTTTAATCACATTTAGCGGACGACATTACATCATATTCTGAGAATTCGAGCTTGTTCTGATGTTTTTTAAGTAAATAGTGAATTTTTTAATATTAGGTGAAAACCGCCTGAAAACCGTAGTTTTCATAAAACTGGCTTTTCGGTAGATTTTTAAAACTTTTTCTAAAAATAAATATTCCCACGAAACTCAGCATGATCGATTACCCATAGTCCATCAGTTTTTACGGCTACCAATAGTCATCGAGTGCCAGTCCTTGGACTTGTAGAAACTTCGATACAACGCTCGAACCGTGGAAAATCAAGGCTTCACTTTACTCCCACTTTGAAGAGGACACCCTGAGCTATCAGTCCATAAGAGAAAAGCAATACAATCCTATTGGAAAATCTTTACAGACGACGTAGTTTTCCAAAGATCTCCTAGGAAACCTATTTCAAAAAACTCGTCTGAAAATGGTATTGGTTATGAAAACATGCATCCAAGTCTCCTCTTCCGAATGGAGAAAACCGCAGGCCTTCATCTTGTTCGTATCAAAAGTTATTCAAAAAACAACCGAGTGCCTTGACTTCTGGAACGGATAATAGTAGGTAGTTTTTGGATATCAGTCACACTCGTTTTCAAAATTCCACCCTGTGTTGATACATCTTTTTAAAACTTTTTGTATGCATTTTGTAGAGATTTCAATTCTTCACAAAATGAGCAGAGTGATATTTTCCTACAAGTCTTTTTGTCTTCGAAAGCTGGGTATGATTTGAAAAGATAACGATCGAAAAAACTCGTAATTCTTTGGAAAACTTTTTTTACTATTAAAAACCATTTATCTAGAAAATCTGAATAATAGTCATTTTGTTTAGTTTTATCTGCTTTATCAAATGAAATGGTCCTCAAAATCATACAATTTGATTTAGGAATTGAAAATCGAAAAACATCAAAGATGGCACTATTTTGCGCACTAGTTGATTCGCATACTTTGAAACTCTCTATATCTCGGTCAAAATCAAATCTGGACGTCTAAAAAGAATTTTGTAACCACAATTTGAAAGTGACCGCAGAAATGCTTTTTAAGTAGTATATCTGTCGTTATGGAGTTCCAATATGCATTCAGATAACGGATTTCACTTTCACAATCATCTTCTTCACAATCATCAGTCACTAGAATATAAAATTGGTATAAATCATATATTTTCGGCCCCATATCATCCTCAATCGAATGGAGTTGTAGAAAGATTTAATGCAACTTTTATACCACAAATTGCCAAACTACAACATTCTGAACATAATAATTGGGACGAGTACCTCGACGCAGTTCTCTTTGCCTATAACACCGGCACTCATTCAACAACCAAATTTTCTCCGTATGAACTCCAGTTCGGCAGGAAGCCACGATTGCCGGCCGACCTCCCTCAATCGAATCTGACTTTTCTAAAACCGACTGATTATGTAGTTCAAATAAATAAATCATTGAAATTATACCATACATTTGGAAATTCGTTCACATTAATTTAAAAAACTTTTTGGCGTTCAAAATTAATGCGCATCAATTTAAATCTTTGAATAAATGAAAAAAAAAATAGAAAAATATACTTCAAATTAATGCGCATTAATCTGATTCATTTTTTCGTGAAAAAATTAATTTCCCTCGTTACCGCATTATACAAAGTCTCATATTAAATTAATGTACACGAATTTCGAGCTTC
>CAJNOQ010006949.1:0-12919 GCA_905250885.1 Didymodactylos carnosus
GACTTAAGTTTTGTTCGTGATACGGTTTAAGTCCTCGAACTTAAGTAAGGCTTAAACTTAAGTTCATCTAAGGCTTAAGTCCCGACTTAAGTCGGTGACTTAAGTTTTTTCGTGATACGACCCCCAGAGTATTTTCCTTATTTCATCACCTAGAGCAAGTATCAACTATTATATACCATTCGATAGAGGATTTCACGGACTACAAAATGCTACATACAATAATCAGAAGAAAATATAATTGAGTAGTCTAAGATTCGAAATACTCGATAGCATCTCAGCAAACCGGTAGGTTAACATCGTTCTTGTTTATAATATCCATTTATTTTCTCGTTAATCACTCTGCTTTATATGCTGTGCGGTAGAGAATTTCGCAGGCTACAAAATGGGCTATAATGCATTATTCTAAAAGTTTGCCTTCCTAAATGAATTGGACAAATATTTGCTAAATATCTCGATTTTTTCCTATAGTGACACATATGAAAATGACTATAGTTTCTTCTACAGACTGAGATTAGGCATAGTTTATATACAGAAAGATGCTGACTTGAAAGGGCTACAGAATGAGGTATAACGTAATTTTTTAAATCTTAAGTTTAGTAGACTTATGGGAAAAAATGAAAGACCGTTTTGCGATGAATTTTGCTGATTTCGACGGCATGGGGACTTTCTTAAACTGAATAGCGTTTCATGAAACAGTGCTGTAGAGAGCTCAGAGACGACTTGATTTTCTCAGGAATGTTTCCTGTACACGATGAGACTGGTAGCAAAAAGTATCACTCGAATTCGTAGACTTAGTTTTCAAGGATTTGGGTTTTCTAGAGATTTTAGCTCTAGAAACTTTAGTGAAGCCTTTATTTGCCATAGACCAGATTGGAAACTCCTTGAGCTATTCAAATCTTTCCTCAGAGTCGATGTAGCTATTGTCTTCGAGAAGAAAACTGGAAATAAACGTGGCTCCCCGTGTGCTAAAAATCGGCAATTAATCGTGCAAATCATACGATTAAGCGGTTAATTGACGATTTTTTTCTAGGTACTAGGTTCGAATACATCTTAGGAAATACAGTATTTTTTTCTTTTTCATTGTTTATTATGTATAATGACATGTATATCACCCAGTATAGCGGTCCTAGCACCAGCTGAAGTTGGAGCCTTTCCAGCGAGTTGATTTTAGACATTGCCCAGATACCAGCTCCTCGACTTAAAGCTTTTTAATATTGAATTTATTGTTCCCGAAAGTTAACAATTAACATCTACATGAGTTCATTGACGGAAAAAAATAAAAGGTAGCAAAAAATAGAACTATAATCGCTTCTTTCGGTTGAAGCAAACAAGTACAACAGTCAAGCTGTATGATTTATACAGAAATCGACTGAACAATAAACCGTTGTATGGAGAGAGAGAACAGAAAACTTTAATGTACATGGAAGAAAGAGCATAACAATTTTCTTTTGTGCATACAGGTTTTTAATCTAATATTCAACAGCATTTCTTAAGGGGGATACATAGGAAAATACTTTAACAAAAAAGTTCTCTTGAATATACCGAACCGTTTTTTGTGTACATTCCTAAACATGAGTACGTCCAAATACGAATGCCGAGCACTGTCCGCGAGTCTGAGTGGAAATACACTGTTTTTTCGAAAGCCCATGCTTTTGTAATAAGTTTTAGAAGGTGATGTAGCGATGAAGAATGCTGTCCAGGTTTGCTGGTAAGAAACTGTCTCGGCAGACTCGTCTAAGTATTTGGAAAACTTTGTCCAATACCTGTAAAGAGAATTCACTACTCAAAGCTAAAGTTGCAAGGTCATCATACCCCCGCCCCCCCATAAGGCGTAAACCAACCTTAGACCTGCACCATAAACACGTTCGATTTTTATGCGCTGTTTTTCAGCGTAGCAAAACCAACTAAAAAAAAAGGAAAGCGAGATGGCAGAAAATAGATGTGCAGTCTAAATAGTAGAGCTGCTAAGACGCTTCCTTGAGGTATTCCTACGAAGATCTGAAATAGTCTCGATTCTACATTTCCATGGTTTACGTACATCGATCTGTTTTGTAACCAGTTATAAATCCATTTTCTAAGATCGTAGGGTACCACATTTTGTCAAAGGCCGCCTGTTTGAACTATCGATAGCCCAAAATACATAAGTCATGCAGAAATTCTACATCTACAGCAGATCTTGCAAAATTCTTGTCCAACAGAACCTTCGACACTCAGAGTTGGAGCCGGTTGAGAAACGGTAAATTGGTCCGGTTCGGCCGGTCTGAAAGTGTAGCCGGACCGGTCTGGTCGGTAAACTGGCCGGTTGGAATTACAACTCAAACCGGCGAAAAACTGGCGAAGTTTTTTGAAATCGATTTTCAGAAATAATTTCCTTCACAAGTGAAATAGTAATACTATACTAATAGTAGTAATACACATGTGAGAGAATCTTCCCAATAACGAGTCTATAACATTTAATTTTAAACAAGTGATGAAAATAATATGTCTTGAGTATCGTCTTATTTATTCTGACTGAAAACAACGTGAAATTTTAGTTTTTTGGCGAAAAACAGAGTAAAAAGAGCAGATGTTTCAAAAGTTTCAACCGACGAAATACCGACGTCTACCGGCTCGGTTCCAGTTCTGTCGACAATTCTGCTCAAGGTCTTGAATCGGATTAATGGCAGAATCTGTTTCGCTCTCCCTTTCTCTGAGTTTTTTCAACTTCCGGCTTTCTGTTTCTCGTAAAGGCTGACCGAGTAAAGTTGGAAATTATTTATGGAAAATATTCGGCGAATTTCAAAGAGAAATTTCTATAAACTAGAAAATCCCCGGCGATTTTTCGCTCGATTTTCTATAAACTGGAAATTAATTCAAAATTACAGTGTAAACAGAATTTATTGAGTGTAGAACAGCGTTATCCATCAAAACATTTTTATATATAAGAACAACTTGTTGTGCAACCTGTCACACCGATGAAAACGTTCAAATTCTGTGCTCAGAATGGCATACATGTACAGAATAGTTGTAGTCAGATAAGTAGCAAGTAACACAGTTTGTGGTAGATGCGGCAGAATAAATGACACTCTTAGTATTTCATCAATAACTTTTTCAATTTTTATCACTCATATTTACTTTTTCCAAAAGATTTCCAGTTCAGCGGTGTAACCAGGATTTTGGACCAATGGGCAAACTTCCATTGTGTCGGATAAAAACGATGGGTAAAATGGGCAAGGTTTTTGTTGGTGGGCCAAAACATTTGTGGTCCAAAAAGAACACAAAAAAATGAAATGAGGTTTTTTAATCAAAGATATGCATCAAACTCAAATTTTTACTATCTACAAACTCAACTATGACTATCCACACTCTTACATATATTTTACTAAACGTTATACGAAAAAAACTTCATGCGTATATCTCCCAAGTAAAATTTCAATGGGCAAGAACTTACTAATAAAAATTACAATAGGTAAATCTCCAAATGAAATGGGCAATTGCCCATTTGTCTCCCCTCTTGGATACGCCGCTGTTCCAGTTCAATCGTCTAGAAAGATCCAATACGGAATTCTTAAAAAATGGCAAATTGAAAAACTATACTAATAATACTACAAAGCTCCGATATGGCTAATTTTCAGAAGTGTTTTTATACCAGAACATCAATCTTGAGCTAAAATCTTGACCAAATCTTGCAAGGAGTCTCAAGTTTTTGAAAAAATGTCACTAAACTCGCCAACCGATAACTTTTCTCAGGGAACTATGAACTGGGCTTATTACGCAAGGCTCTGAAGTGAAGTGAATTCTTTTTCTTTGATTAATTACGACCTGAAACTGCGGAGCGAAAGGCTTTGAAAATATTTTTCGAAACTTTTTTCGTGTTTTTGAAACGTTAATATAGTGAGTATGAATTTTCAAATCAAACTTTACTCTTGGAACAATTGTGATTCGACAGATAATTAGGATACGCATAGGTACTGATCCTGGTCCATATCTTGCAAACTTATTTTTGTACAAATATGAATTTGAATTTATGGAGAAAAATACTCAAAAAATGTACCCAACCTGTCGAGGTTTAAATAGTACATTTCGCTATACCGATAACCTTATTACTATCAATTCTGATGATAGATTTAACCGTAATAAACAAGTCATTTATCCTGTGCAGTTAACTTTAAATCGGGAAAATCTAAATAATAAACAAGCGACTTTTCTCCATTTCGAAACGAATATAATTAACGGAATAATACAAATCAAACCGTATGATAAACGTACCAAGTTCGGTTTTAACATTGTCAATAATCCGGATTTGAAGGGTAATTTTCCAGAGGTAATGGGTTATGGTATGGTGATAGGACAGCTACTTCACTTACCAAACGTTTGGATGAATTACAAAACATACGTTACAGGGGTTAAAACTGTGTACATGAAACGTCTCTTATATTACAGGGTTACACTGTAATCTTGAATTAATTTCTAGTTTATGGAAAATCAACTGGAAAATCGCTGAAGAATTTCTAGTTTATAGGGATTCTTCACCGATTCTCCCACTTTACAGAAATCGTTGGATTTCCACTTACTAGAAAATCGTCTTGAATTTCCATAAATACGACTTTCTATAAACTGAAAAATCGATAAGCAATTTCTATAGACTGAAAATTCCTCCTCGAATTTCTAACTTTATAGAAACTCAATCGAATTTCTATATAATTTGCACGATTGATGGCGCTTGAACGGACCAATCACAAACAAGAGATGTATGCCAAAGAGGCAATCCCAAAGCCACTGCGACAGCCATGGAAGGGATCTCTAGCGCGAAAGAGCTGACTGCTGTCAAGCTGTTTTACGACGGAAAAATATGCTCCGAGCATCAAGCTTCGTATCTGTAGCGCTTACTTCTCCTAAATTTTGGATTCTTGTTTACAAGTTGTCTCTGTGTTGAAGAAAACTGCGCTCTGTCTTTGCTGAGTGTTGTGACGCCATGATCTCCTGACGGTGTATTTTTTTTGCTGTTGTTTTCGACATCGTACATCTGCTGAATACAGGAGAGAATATCTCCGAAAGTATATTGATGAAGACGAGAATTGTCATGACATGAAAAGTTTTTTCTAATTTAAAAATACGGTGATGACGGGCTTTTAGAAAAAGAATGAGCTAGTTTAACGAAAACGCTCTTCCTCCCCTTTTTTGAACAAACTTTTAAGAGAGTAGGTGCTTACAATTCAAATAGAGGTAGTATGAGCTCTACTCTACTTTGTACAATGCATTTTGTGAAAAACTGTCATTCCTTTATCTTACACTTTCGGAGAGCACGTACCACGGATCAGTAATCAGTGCTCTCCGAAAGTGTAAGATAGTATTTCATGTGCTTCTTTGAAAGAAGCACATGAAATACTCTCTTATGCCACTAATCATTTCGTCTTTTATCCCTATTTAGTATCTTCCAATGAATTAATTGATTTAATTACATAAAAAACATTTTTACCGGTTCTCTTTTTCTATTGTTATTTTTACAAATCTTAAAAATTCATTATTTTCTGTTTTCTTTCGCAGAGTAGGCGTGGCGTTTTATTTTTTTACTGTAGAGACAATAAATGTGTTATTAAAATACAAATAATGAAAAGCAAGGACTGTGGCAGTTTCTTTCTGCCGATATCACGACAATTGCAAAGATTCTTCGGAGTTATTTAAAAGTCTCGAGAAATTCCTTCTCGAATTTCCAGTTTTCACGTGAATTATTTATGGAAATTCCTCTTCGAATTTCCAGTGTCTTGGAAATTCGCTGTCGAATTTCCATAAATAATTCCCAAGAAACTGGAAATTCGAAAAGGAATTTCCATAAATAATTCACATGAAAACTGGAAATTCGAGGAGGAATTTCTATAAACTGGAAATTTCGATTTTCTATAAACTAGAAAATGCTCAAGGAATTTATACATGGATTCTTTGAAAGTCGCCCAGCATTTTCTATAAATAATTTTCTCCTTTACAGTGTATATATCCGAAAATTTCATTAATGTGTTAAAACGATTTTTTAAGAAGTATGGCTCGCTTTTACCATTTAAATGTCAAGAAAAACAGCTGACTAAAGATCTTATGAAATAATTTTACTCCACTTTTTAACTGTTTGCTTGTTTTAACCCGTATTTCAGCATCTTCGCAACACAAAATTTGCCCATTACCACAAAATTTCTTCTGAACAGCTAACAACATCATCGTTTCTCAACATCATATCAAATCTCTGATGATGCAGTCTTGGCAATAACATCTTTTAGCTAAGGCAGCGCCCGTACACATGAAAAGATAGTAGTACAATTGAAGCTCCGAAACTATCTGTGTCTGGTTCTTAGCTGGTGGGCTGCAAGAGAAAAAGTGATATTATATTTAAATTTATATACAAAGTTTTGACCTTTTCTACACGATTGCTCAAGCACTAGAATGCATTAAAGCAAATTTTCTGCAATTCAAAGTGTGCTCTTTCTAGTCATTGCTATATTTAGTAAAATGCGTTGAAATAAACTCATGTACATGATAAAAAAATGATCAAAAGAAGCTACTTTAGAGAATGACCAGTTTGTCTGGTCTTGAAAACAGAGTGAAGACTTATTTACTTACAGGTGTCTGTTTCCTGTTTTTTTTCTTGTTTTAGTCAGCAAGGTCAGAACAAGAAAGTGATAAGACCAGATAAAGATGGACTGATTTTTCTACTGATCAGACAAACTGTAGATCTTGGTCTAGTCTTGACTTTTTTGGTCTGATCTTGGTGTTTTCTGAGAAACAGACACTGGACAGATTCAAGACCACCGCTAGGTTTTTTTTCCTAATCGCCGTTTTGTATTGCTAAGTCATGTACACTGTAAAGTCGAGAATTATTTATAGAAAATGCTCGGCGATTTTTCAAAAAGGCCATATATAAAATCCTCACGGATTTTTCAGATTATAGAAAATCGAATAATGTGGAAAATCGACATCGATTTTCTATAAATAATTCCCGCTAATGTAGAAAATCGATGCTCTATAATCTGGAAAATCCGTGAGGATTTTATATATGGACTTTTTGAAAATCGTCGAGTATTTTCTATAAATAATTCCCGACTTTACAGTGTAGGCTTTAATAGATGTAATAGAAGCAAGAAAAAAATCACTGAGTCGTCTTCTTAGAAAATCGAATTCGATTTTCCAACTATTTAGAAAATCGCTGTCGAATTTCAAGAATGCTGGGATTTATTTATAGAAAATCGATTTTGATTTTCTAGAATCTGGAAAATCGAGTCCATTTTCTACAATGTTGGGAATTATTTATAGAAAATCACTGTCGATTTTCCAACTTTTTAGAAATTCCTTATCGATTTTCTGGCAAATGAGAAAAGTCAATTTATCGGCGGATTTTCTATAAATTAGAAAATCAACATTTTCTAAACGGTCAGAAAATCACTGAGGATTTTATAAAAGTTGGATCGATTTTCTATAAAGTAGAAAATAATTCCAAATTACAGTATAGTATATAATGTAGTGACCACTTATTCGAAAAATAGCAAACTTTCTTATAGGTGATGACAGAGATGGGCAACTCCAACTCCGGAGTTGGAGTTAACTCCGAAGTTGAGCTTCTTTTTAGTGGAGTTGGAGTTGAGTTGGAGTTTCGTTTTTATTTGATTAGAGTTGAGTTGAGTTCAGATTTTTTCAACTCCAACTCCACAACTCGAGTTAAAAATTTTTGCAACTCTGAAAATTTTTTGGTTTTGTTACGTCACATAAAAGCAATATTAACATGTGTCCTATTGGAGTTGAAACGGAGTTGGACTTGGGATCTGCGGAGTTGGAGTTAGAGTTGGAGTTGAACTTCTTTAAGTGGAGTTGGAGTTGAGTTGGAGTTGAACTTAGCCGGAGTTGCCCATCTCTGGGTGATGAGTAATGTGTTAGCGATTTCTGTGCCGAACAAGAGATATCTAACGATATTCCGAGTCTGATGGTTACATTGAAAAGTCTTCGGAGGATCTTCAGAACTTTCTGGGTTTCTAGTGATTTCTGCGCAGTATGAGCGATTAGCGAGCAGCACACCTAATTTTTGCATATATACAACAAGCTCGCAGTGTTGATTTCTTCCACTGATCAAGCGAAAAACAGGTTCTGATTAGGAAAACAGGCAAGGACTTTTTTACTTATAGGTATGTGACAAGTGGTCTGATCAGACAAACTGAGCATCTTCTAGGATAATCTTAGATTTTTTGGACGTGAAAGTAGCAATTTTAACTACAGCTAAAAGATAGAGCTTTTCTAGGGTTATAAAATGGTCAACTGGTTTTTTCACAACAATAAAAAGTAAGGATAAACTCAAACAAACTTTTTTTCGTTTGAAAGTTAACCATATCCCAGTATTATTACTGGTATAGTTTTTCAATTTGCAACTTTTTAAGAATTCCATCATTGGATTTTTCTAGAGGATTGAATTGAAATTTTTACATCGTGGTTTATGATGTCTATGCTTGGTAGTTCCACCTAAGCCATGGGCCTGTTTCTTAAAAATACTTAACCCTAATCCGACCACCTATAATAAGTCCAAATTCTACCGGTTTCATTTGGATACTGTCTGAACACAACGGTTAGATTTTACCGCTTCACTTGATATTCCACTGAATGACAATAGGGTGTACTATCAATATGAACTGATTGCATTCACTCATTATTTATCTGGCAGAGCAGCAAGGCATATCTTCAAAGCACTCGTTTTCGTCTGGGATACGCACGGATCCCAGATGGACGGATTAGAGTTAAGTATAATTTCCTGTTTACTTAAGTTGTTTTGAGAAACAGCCCCAGTTCGGGATAAATTTTAACCTGAAAAGTTGAGTTTTTCCAAAGTTGTTCAAAAAGCAAAGGCTTGTAGAGATGTACTTTTCAGATTGCTTCTCTATTTCAAGTGTTGGAAAGATCGGTTGATTTTATTTTAAAAACAAATAAATTGTACAAGATGTATGCTATGCTTCAAGCATTTGTGCACAAGCGCTTGGAGTTCGTATAATGTCTGTATACGTTTGTATGCCTTAATAACTCTTGATTGAGATACATCAAGAGCAAATGTTAGAAGCACGTTACAATCAACATAAAAAAATCGAAAAATTGCTTTAGTTGTAGAGCTTGACTTTTTAACTTTTGTACTTGACGCCTGATGTATCGTGACCATAAATTTTCTTTGTTCGTTTCTTTCTTATTATATGCGCACATTTCGAATTCTATTCTGTATTATCTTCCGTTTCAGATATAAACAGATTCATACGCACGCACAGATAAAAGAAGAGAAGTAAGATCAGTTAACTTGTTTACCCATAGTCATTCTCCACATCTGGTTGATACACAAGTATTTAATATTAGATTTACATCGTGGTTCACAATTATTAGTTAGTGAGGTATGAGATATTTCATTTACTTTGGATAAAAGTAACGATTTGTTAATGAAATTTAGCTGTCATTGGCCTATGAAGAAGTATATCTTACTGATCGAAAATAAGCATAGGAGCTAATTTTATTTTGTAATTCACTTCGGGATTTCTATCCAGCTTACTAATAGATTCCAAGTGGGATTTAATCACCATGAAATTGATAGAACTATTCATGTGTATGTTAGATGTATACAGGAATAACTACTTAGTCAAAAAAGTACTAGTTGAGCCTTGACAAAAAAGTAGTTCTTCTTCCATGAGTGTTTTTATTGCTATTCTCAGGATGCATCATCACTATTAACCTTACAAAGTGAGTGTTCTGTTCCACTTTTTTCTTTTTTCAGTTTAACAATGTCAGTACTAAACGCTCTTGTTCAAAATGTCGGATCATCCATCCCTGGTTATGGTGATTCGCCGAAACAGGCTAGTCCAATATTAATTGATACTACGGCTAGTGGTCAAACCCAATCAGGTTCTCATTCAGCTACGGTTCATACAATAACATGTGATGATGTTAAAGTGAAATCTGTTGTTAGTACAGAAATACAATCGAAAATAAATATGGAAAGCCAACAAAAAATTGCATCATTAATGTCAAAATTGGTAAGTTAACAGCTCTTGCTGTTGCTTTTCTATAGTATATGTGCTCATGCCTAGGGCTCAACGCATTCACAAATCGATGAATATTCGAGACGACGAACAGGTAAGTCTTACGAAGAAACGAATATTTTCAGATGTCAGGCCTTTTTTTGATGGCGAATACGAATTAGATAATTGTTAGGCTGTTGGACTTTTCTTGTAACCTCCTGTAAAGCAGATTTTAAAACTTACTGTCAAAGTTAATAATGGATTCTATAAAAACTATGCTATATCAAAAAAGGGATTTTACATCTGAGTTCGTAAAAAGGCAATCATATTTCTTTTATGAGTCTGACTAGACAACAGTATAAGCTTTTTTTTTCGTTTAGAGGAGATAAGTGATGCTGTTCAACAATCAATCGGAAAAATTGTTGCTGAAACACAAGCACAACAAGTAACATTATTACAAGATGCTAATGTTCGTTCACTTGGAATTGAAGAAGAACATAAGTTAAAGTTACAAGTTTATGTTGAAAAATTAGATGCCGATAAAGCACAATTGTTAGCACAATTAGAAAAAGAATTAAATTTACGACAAGAACAAATATTAGAAAATGCACGAAAGCGTATTGATGATTTAAATGAAGAAGCAAATCGATTAAAAATGTATGTGTATTCATGTTTTACTGAAAGTACGAATTGAATGATCAGAAGAAAATGCATCAGTCGATCATACTCGACTTTAATAGTGGAAGAAAGATTTATATAGGCTCGTAATCAGATGGAAGTAAAGAGACCTGAGTTCTTTCTTGAGAAAAGAGATTCTTAAGAGAATCCCATATTGCAAAAACTTTCTTTTGCACTGGTAGTCTTTCCTTATTAAAAAAATGATGGGTATGATTCTAGCTATTTGTAGAGTCTTGGTTTACAACCGTTTCATTTCAGGAATGTGTTGAGAGAAGCTCAAGTAGTTGGTAATGTTAAAATAGAAAAAATTACAGATCAAGTTGCTGCATTGGCTGCCGATGATGCATCACGTCGTATGCAATCAACAACAACAACCGTCATAACGACACAAGCGAAAGCAGTTGGTGGTCATTCGGCACACGTGGAAACAGTTGATATATGAAGTGCAAATTGTATCACAAGTGGACATAAACATTAATCAGGCGATGTTGGATGGTTACTACGAAAAACTATTTTTAATTTCACTTTTTGAATATGTCATTTTTTTCTCTTTGTTGTTGTTAATGTGTTTTGCTGGGCTTTGTTCATATGAATGCGAACAAACTTTATGATAATTAAGAAAGTTCTTTTGCTTTTTTTTCTTGTTAGAAGAAGAATCGCAACGATACTTCATGTCAATGTTAATTATAAATTTAATAAACTGGAAAAGTAGATATCAAAAAACATGTTGGACGTATAAATGAGTTAAATTCTGACTAACTTTTATGCATAGCTATTATAAATTTAGTTAAGAAGTGAAGGTATTTCGTTTCTAATTTTTCTTATTGGACAGTGTTTACTGGAACGACGGAAAAATTCATTGTAGAAAACTTTCTAAAAGAAATGCTCAACATTATCCGAGTAGTATAATATTTTTGCAATTTAAACGAACGTAATTTTAACAACAAAGCTTCATGTTTTTGTTACATTTTGCGCAGAAAAAACTGACTTTAGTGTTAATATCATTGAACAAACAAGGTTTTCCACTATACAAAGGTTCCAAATGTTTTGTCAGCTCTCACTGAATAAACTTTGTACAAATATTCTTATCTGTCCAACATACATATATATAATTAGACTAAAAATGCCCAAATGTTCGTACGCTTACAAGCAATTTTCTTAAAATCCAAGGTTTTTCACGCCATTTTTTTTATTTTTAAAGCGTTCTAGTTAATTTTTGAAATCAGCTCATTAAGTTACGTCGAATCATGTATAACTGGTTACGTTTTGAGAAAAGAATTTTCACTCGGAATTTTTCATCTTAGCTCTTCTCTGATTTTTCTAAAAATCTCTTTCTTCATGATAAGAATATTGTTCAACGTTGAAGACAGTAAATAAACCATTTTCAGTGGTTTAATCGAAAAAACAACACTGATATTCACGAAGTATCCGAAAATTACTAATTAAGTAGAAAGTGTTAACTAAACGAAAATAATTTTCTTTGAAATAGACTCTGGCCTGGACAGTGGTGGATCCAGAATTATTTTTTAGTACGTGCGGTCGTCATAGAAACAAATTATTCTAAGAGAGATCTGTTGGGGAAAAACAGGTTTCCTGGTTAAAAGGTACGAGCGGCCGCTCATACCGCTCGCGGGCTGGATCCGCCACTGAGTCTGGGATGATAAGTAATCATTGTTATTATTTTAGAGTGTTTCTAGTCTTAACTTTGAAGGAATGTTGAGCTAGAAATAAACTTTCCTGATTTCAAATATACTAAAGAAAATTGGTTGATCTTGCTTATGTTAATTTGTGACGGTGCTCAGCCATCAAATAGAGAAATGTTGCAAAGCTTGTATAAATTATTCATACACTATTATTTTCTCTTATTAGGTGATCAACATACATAAGAAATGAAAAATATTGAATTTTATAATAGAACAAGTAGATATTTGTCAGTAAATAAACGACATTAAAAAATTGAAATAATGTACGTGCGCCAAACGGCACTCTAATAATAGCATGTTATCTTCTAAAAATAAGTGAGCACGGAGGAGTAAAGAGGCATTCGGTTAAGTACTATTTTCGACTCTTCAAATGCGATATGTATGTTAAAGATAAAATAGACAAAATACAGTTCATATCAAAATTTGATGGTTTTTTTCTAGAGATGCGTCAACCGAGATTTTTGCATATTCGGAATCAGCGCGACGAGTTACGTTGTACGGCGCAAAGATCTCGTTGGGACCCCCTCCATTTTTTGG